>OZ026621.1:41564225-41756725 GCA_964020975.1 Hermodice carunculata
GGGACTTATCCCATCTCTGACATGTTTTGCCAGAAAATGTTTGTGTTATGTTCCCTCTGTATTTGAAACCTAGCTTTGCATCCTTGCAAAAGAACAATGGATCTGCAAGTTTCATATGCACATTGTAAGTCCCATTTCTCTCAATAAATACCTCGACTTTGGTATTTAAAACCAACTTTAAGCTAAAATGTCACAGTACATGTAACCCTTGCTTTTGTATAGATGGACACAATATACAAACAAAAACAATCATTTAATAACAACTGTCCTACTAAAAGTGTTTATGCCTTATCGAACCGAATTGTGAAATAGATACTTTGCCTGAGTTTTGTGACAGTTGACCAGACAAGGAGTTCTGAAAAATAAATGCTTTTCAATATTTAATAATTAATATTTATAATATATATATATATATATATATATATATATATATATATATATATATATATATATATATATATATATATATATGTGTGTGTGTGTGTGTGTGTGTGTGTGTGTGTGTGTGTGTGTTTTTCAACCCATAGCTCGTATTTATGTGGATCTTTCTCCTATCAATGTTTGTGTTTTTTTTGTGTTATTTTTTCTTTTTGTATAATTTCCAAATCAGATGGACATTGAATATCTGAGTCAAAATTAGATCAAATGAGTATTATGACATACAAGAACTACCTTTAATGCCGATCCGGTGTGCCGTGTTGGTTCAGAACGAGTTACTACTTTTTTTGCACGTAGCCTGTGAAGTTCCTTCCCTCCTGTGCAACCAGTACATGTGTATACTGAATTCATACTTAAAAGTTAAATTACATATGTATATGCGTTTACTTACTCATTAAAAAAATGCCTATTTTATGTATAAATAGGTGAACCATTTTCTTTCACACTTAAAGCATATTTTATTGACATAAATAACATTTTACACTGCCTACTGCAACCATAACAAGCAAAACAGTCTAATCAAATACAAATGCGCTGTGAATCGGACCTCATGCATGTATTTTGCTTTGTTGCAGTGTATCATATACACCTGTGCTAATTTTAGCTCAAACAACTTGCATATGATATGACAGTCTTCAAAGTAGCCTTACAAAAACAGGATGAGATAAAATACCTGGAAATAGCAGCTGCGACTAACAATATTGGAACTTAATATAAAACGGAAAGTCAAGGAACAACTGTGTGAATTTAGAAATGGGTAATCTGCATTATTTTAAAAGTATAAAATTCTGAAGACATTTTGAATTAGTTATATGTGAATAATAAGCACAAATACCGTTTCAAAATGCATACAATCAACACTCTGCACATGTATTAAAAGTTATGATATTAATACGAATCGTCATTACATGCATATAAAAATAATATTTATTTTCATGATTTGTGAGGTTTATATATATATATATATATATATATATATATATATATATATATATATATATATATATATATATATATATAATAAAACACACACACACATACACACACACACACACATATATATATATATATATATATATATATATATATATATATATATATATATATATGTGGGTGGGTGTGTTTGTGTGTGTCTGTGTGTGTCTGTGTGTGTGTGTGTTTTATTAGATGTAATAGCAGGTATAAACTGAGAGAAAATGATGCAAGGCATATTGATGATATTGCTTGGGTAAATGTGCAAAATGTTTTTGAAATGCGATTGCTATAGATATTTACACAAAAGATATCCTCCGGAAGGCAACATTTCAGATGATTTCAGAGATATGTTCCTGGATTTGGATTTTCGGATCTCATTACCTTTCCCTGACAGTAAAATTTTAGAAACTAGTAGATATTGTAATTTTTTGTCATCAAGAACCAAATTAATTGACAACAAACTTGAGAGGAATAAGGCATACATGCTTCATCAAATAATTCTACCAATTTTGCTGTAAATAACCAGCGATTGTCAAAAAAATTGGATGGAATCATTTTCAAGATTTCAGACTTGCCTCTTTTGCTACTTAATTTTACCTTTAAACATCATTGTGATTTTTTTCACCTCTCTTACATGTTAGACTAGCATGTAGTTGTACGTTTACTCAATGTAAATAATTACTCAATGTGGGTGTCCCACACCAAGGCCGGGAGTCAGCCATAGGCTCTCTTCAGCACTTCGCGATAAAATGGCAGTATTTACTCAATTGTCATAGACTTGAATTATTCTCTAGAATCAGTAACATAGGACGGGGAGTCAGTCGCAGGCTGCTCAAAGCACTTAGAGAGAAATTGAAAGGATTTATTTAATAATTACAAATTGGATTCAATCTTTTGCAAAAAAAGGTAACAGTTTACAACTTAATAGAACTTGATACATTGTGGACTTTCATAGTGAGGAATATGTGTCGTCGTGCAGTTTGCCCTGTATTTTTATTTTTACAGTACTTGCTAGAAATTTCCCAGGTTTGTTTTTGTGTCTGGCTGTAACTGTTTATTTTGTAATCAGTAGGATTGAGTATATAATCCCAGTTTATTCCTACCTCAGTTACACACTGGACAGTGGTTGGGCTAATGTTCCCCATTCAGCTGGGACGGGTATATATTAGTTCAGCGGTAACTCACATTATTCTTATTTGACCTTGGTACATTCTATCTAGTAATTGTGTTTGGTGTGATAGGTATTCTGCACTCATCTTTAAGCTCTGCATTTATAAGCAAAACTTTACTAATTTAGCTAATTCATCATTTGCCACATACATTTTTGTTGCTTATCATGTGGGTTCTTTTTGCTGCATAATTAGCTTAGACAAGCAGCTGCTACCCAGAGAGACATGTACGGGTACCATCTATGAAGCATGTTCTGAGTATTTACCCGCTGAGGACCTTTTTATTTGGTTGGGCTAATACAGCCTATGTCAAAATTCTACAGAGGAACGCGTGCAATGTGGATAATATTACTTCCATATCTATACAGGTTACACAGTGACAGATTGGCGTACGGAGAGTAAAGAGTTTGGACTGCAGAATAGGATAATCACTTCTAGAAAGTGGTTCTGAACAAAGAGACACATAAATAATTGTATATTTTAAAAATGTATTAGTATGCAAAGGATTTGGATTTCAGTCTTTATATCTAGGGCTACAACAAAGCAAAACATTCTAGCACAGTGCTTCTTATGATATGCCTGAATGATTATTCTGATGCCCTCTTTTGTAGAAAATATGTGCAATATATTTCCCATAAAAGATGATACATAATACAAGAAAAGACGTTTACATCGATTTTGTACGATTTGTCAATGACAGCCTTTGAGTGAATCCTCTTACACGAAATCATGACGTTCATGCACAATTAAACTAGAGCTTAAATGAACTTGATATATCTTACAAGTGACAATTATATTGATAGTCACCTTAGTAAATTCTTTGTCTGTACATCAATGTGCTAACAGCTTTAACACTCATTGAATGTGGTGAAGTCAAATACTGGAGATTTTGTGAAATGTTTTGAAAACTTCTTGGTTTGGCTGGATACATTTTAATACATTGAAAGACATGGCAAGACCTGCCATCCAACATTGTGTTTTTTGTGTGAGTGTGTTTTTTTTTTTTTTGTTTTGTTTTGTTTCTGTTTTTGTTTTGTTTTTTTCGGGGGGGGGGCGGTTTTTTCTGCTAATTTTTGAGTGGAAGATAGATAGGAGCAGACGAAAAGGTTTAGTGCCGAGATTAATTCAATACAAAAAAAACCCCAGCTGCAATAAACAATGGATCATTGCACAATTAATCAGACATGCATATAATGGACAGAGGGTAGGATGCATTAATTTATGATAGTTTGTATGGACAAACAGATAGATAGATGTATTTTTTCATGGAATCATAACAAGACTTGCAGATAGAGAAAAACACAGACAGACACAGAATCAAATTTCACTCACGAGGTAAAATCAAATCTGCACAACTATACAGCATTTAACATTTGACATGCACCAATTGCTAGTTTACCTAGACGACGCAGTCAAATTGAATTTTGAGTAACTGGTGTCAAATTACCATTGTTATTTCATTTCTTGCTTTTTTAAAAATTATTTTCATTTAATTTATATTTCTTTTAGAACAAACTTTGTAACTGCCATATTGATAAAAAATATCTTATTTTGCAAAATTGCATTAAAACTCCTGAAATATGCATTTGCATGTGGTAATACATGAATATTTATAAGTTAAATTCACGACGAAACCAGTAATGTGATGGGGTTAATTTATAAGGAACATGGAATCTACCGTCTGAAAAGTCACTTTTTGTGGCCTAATAGGAAAAACACATTGCCCAAAGTCTCTCAAGAGGAGATACGCAACATAATTTCCAGCCACAACTGCATACATAATTGCCTGGTCTCGCTTGGCGGGATATGGCGAGATACGGGTCGGTACCTGTGCGGACAAGCTGGATATTAATAATATTTTGGCAATAAATAATACTTATTAAAGGCAGATGCAATTTTCTCTTCGTATATGGCTCGGGAAGTATTAGATAAATAACAGTTTGGCATTTGTGAACTTATTTTTTCTTTTCAAAAACGCTAATTTTGTGAGAAAGGAATATATGGCCCTGTCTGTGACAGTGATGTGACCCGCACGGACCCCGTCATCGCCTGGCGTTAAACCCGTGCTTTGTGGTGGGAAATTAATATGCATACGGCGTATTAGAGTCAAGCAGAAAATGGAATGTAAAGTACCTATACCACTCAGTTTACACACCCATGCATAATTTGTGTGAGTTGGAGGATCACAACAAGGACTGAGATTTGTCACTGTCTGTATCAACTCAAAAACAGTTGATGCTTTTACGGATTCCTCATGAACATTATGTCTCTCTACAATTGACCTGTGTGTGCTTCATATTTTCTGTACAGGAGGTCTGCAATTTATATTTCTGTGCCTATAAGCAGAAATATATGATCTCAGGATCTTATTTCAATATAAGATTTAAAACATACGTTGCCCGATTGTATAAAGTTTCCTGACTACTTTGAAGCCAATATCTATTGCATTGTTTGGATGGTTAGTGTGGTGAAGAATACAACATTCCATTTGTAAATAAAACCGCGTGCATTCCATTTCCAAAAATAGACCACGTGCTGCAGTCTAGTTTTCAAGAAGACGGTCATTACATTTTGTGACAGAATGTCTATAGCCAGTCATTAAATCAGTCTGGAATATTGAATTGAGGAAGAAGCCCACCACAAGCACTTCTTTCGAAAATAAAAAAAAATACAGCAGATTTTGGAGAGGATCTTCTATGCTACTTATTA
The DNA here is from genome assembly GCA_964020975.1 of Hermodice carunculata. Taxonomy (NCBI): domain Eukaryota; kingdom Metazoa; phylum Annelida; class Polychaeta; order Eunicida; family Amphinomidae; genus Hermodice; species Hermodice carunculata. Next base: position 41,569,517 of record OZ026621.1, read on the forward strand.
GGGTATATGCTATACCTTGACGAAATTGCAGCAACTAGGCAGCGATGTTTTTGTGGACACTTGTCAGTGCAGCTGACAAAGTGATGATATGTGTGTGTCACCATTTGACCATAATTTATATGTTGCTGTTTCTCAAAAGTCCTCAGGCAGATCTTTTGATTCAAAAAAATAAAATTGAGGGCAAAACTATAAAGAAATTTTACGAACACCGCTGAGTTCATATGTTAAGTTCAAGTAGAAATGCTAACTGACCACTGAATGATACCCCAGAACAACTTCTCTGTGTTATTTCAACTGTTTGTCCACACATAACTAAACTATTGACGATAATTTTAGCCTAATATTTCTTTGTAATGTGATGACCAAATGCTATATAGGGAGTATTCTAAGCCACACCTTTTGCAGATATTGGCTTTAAAGCAGTAGGAAATGCAATAAAAGTAACATGTATGTAATATTAGAATCACAATGTATGCCACTATGTATTAAATATACCTGTTAATTGGTGCAAAAATTTGAATTAACAGCTCCACATCATGGCTTCCATTCATCACCACAACGCGAATTCTGATCAATTGTATAACTAATTGCACTTTGGAAAATGTATATCGATTTACTTAAATACTCCATTTGAAAGGAAAGAAAAACAATAAGAAAATAAAAAATAAGAAACATGATTTTTGTAATAATTTGCATCACTTTATAATTATCAGTATTATTATTATTATCATCATCATCATCATCATCATCATCATCATCATCATCATCATCATCATCATCATCATCATCATCATCATCATCATCATCATCATCATCATTATTATAATTATTGTTATTATTATTATCATTATTTTTATTATTATTATTATTTTTATTATTATTATTATTATTATTATTATTATTATTATTATTATTATTATTATTATTATTATTATTATTATTAATATTATTTTTCTTTTTAAGATGCCTATAATCACTGATCACCAACGAGTTATATACCGTTACATTGAAAACATGTTTGAAATGTCTAACTACTGACATCAAATAGCACTTCTATGGGATAGAAAGTATAATATGTGTTGTATTAAGAAAACAGTATCGTTTATACAGCAGCTTGGCTTAAAGTGACTTGACATGGATGTGTTGTTTAATTCATTAATCGAAATTACACACAACTTATACATTTTTTTTTTACAAAATCGATCTGCGTGAGACCTAATGGACACCTCCAATCAGACTACAGTTATTGAGAGCTACAGGAGCTTCTAGAACCAGAAAGATATAATACCCCCTTGACCAAATATAAAGTGCAGATAGTGCACATAGTAACTTCATTGCTGAGAAGTATACATGTTTTACTGATTTTCACGTTTGAAACTGTAACCGTTTTCGACTTGGAATTAAATAATGGGTTATTGTTTTTTTTGTTATTTTGTTTGTGGCTTTTTCCAGATAATAAAAATGCATAGAAATAGTAAAAGGTATATATTTTCGACTTCCCGAAAGGATTAAATAAAAGAAAGAAAGAAAGAAAAGAGAAAAAAGAGAAAAGGGAAGAAAGAAAAAGAAAGAAATTCATTCGCTTACCTGTTAAACTATTTTTCAGACCCAGAGATAGAAGCAATAAGGTCGGTATATCTAACCAGGGATGCATGGCAGGACAGAGTACTAGAAGTAAGTGACCTGCGTTTTCAATTGGCAGTGTGTTGGTTAGGTGGTGAGGTGCGCCAGTGCCATCCTAGAAAAAACATAAATGGGAAACACATGCACAAACGAAAACCAGGAACTTTTGTGTACAGTACCATCGCACTGATCTGGTAAGATGGTTTGAAAATTAATTCTGTTTTTGTTTCCTAAAAAATCAAAGTCTTCGCTTTGGTGCTATGATAACTAACGAACCTATTACCATCAGTTTTGTTTATATGAAAGTTTCAAAATGGCGTCGCATCGTGAGAATGTTTCCTCAACCCAGGTTGTAATTAAAAAGCAGAAATGTACGTTTGGTGCATATGCTTAACATCATAAACTATAAATTATTCGCTAAAGCTTGATTAGTCATGTATATCTGCTCATTAGCTGTTCAGAATTTGATTTGAGTTTTTTTGTATTCATAGTATTAAAGGTTTTTTTTTTTGAAGTGGGCAGATGAATACAGCGATATACATATCATCATCATCATCATCATCATCATCATCATCATCATCATCATCATCATCATCATCATCATCATCATCATTATCTATTCCTGAATTTACTGTTTTAAACAGGGGCACCGAAAGGAGGGCAGAAGCCATGATAGGTAAGTTACAGATTTAACAAAAAGGTCCTGACAGGGACTAAAATAATTGTAAAGCTTTAAATCTGTCTTTAGATAAAAAAAGCTACACAGAAGAGATGTCAAACAGATCTCTTTTTTTTTTCTACCATCATCGACGAAAAGTACTTTTCATTTTATGTCGAAGAACGCCCCTACCTGACTACCATAATTTAAGGGGTGGGAGCAAGAAAGCGGCAAGTGACTTCAAAGGCCAATGCTACAAACTACCAATCTCTGTCCATTTTCATATAGCTTTGGCACTCCATAGCACTGGGGTTCAAAGTCACTTCTTGCTCCCACCCCTTCAATTTAGTCAATAGACATTAAGTAGAAAATTTAACGTTTTGTTTACATATGACGCTAAAAAATGAAAGCCAAATCATAGAAGTTATTCATTTTGTTTAAGCTTTTTTCCATGCTGTTTCTTGTTATAAATGAATGTATGTCAGCCCAGAGTATGTAATTAGAAAATGAATGATGGTGCCGTCCCTCCTCCCATATTTTCAACAGTGTGTCTCTATAATGCACTACCTGTCGTTATCTGCACCAAGTCAAAGACAACTTACGTGGACCAAGACTTTCAACCGTGCTTCGTTAAAATTGCTTAGCTACATGCTATTTCATTTTGTGAAAATAGTTGGCGTTATTTCGTTCAAGCACAACCTGTAACCCATTACCACCAACTTTGACTTGTCCTGATCGAAAATCATTCCCCATTTTTTAACAATATCATAAGCCACATTGAGCATTCTGTATAACTGCGCTCCACTGTCAGCTACAAGCACCACATTATCAGGATACAGTAGACAGAGAATTTTGCCACTTCCAAACGGTTCACCATTTTTTTCTTTTATTTCAAAGGTCAACCTGTCAACCGAATCAACCACGACCAAAGAGAACAACGAGGCAGACAGAATACGTTCCTGTTGAATCTCATTTATAACACAGTAGCATGAACTTTCAAATGGCCCTAAAATTACTTTACTCCCTAGCTTTCTATAAAGGCTTTCGATCAGACTACAGGCTTTACCTGGATTCTGTTGTCTCACAACTTAAAAAAGCGTTTATCTGAATTAACAGTGGCGAACATAAGTTCATGCTGTTAAGAAACGAAAGCCACATATTCTGTGTCCATTGTTCCTCAGGCTACAAAGGCCTTTCAGGATACAAAACTAGTCTTCTAATCGTTTGTTTTTTCATTATTATTATTATTATTATTATTATTATTATTATTATTATTATTATTATTATTATTATTATTATTATTATTATTATTATTATTATCATCATCATCATCATCATCATCATCATCATTATTATTATCATTATTATTATTATTATTATTATTATTATTATTATTATTATTATTATTATTATTATTATTATTATTATTATCTATTCCTGAATTTACCGTTTTAAACTGGGGCACCGGAAGGAGGGCAGAAGCCATGAAAGGTGAGTTACAGATATAACAAAAATGCCCTAACAGGGACTAAAACAATTGTACAGCTTTAAATATGTCCTTAGTAAAACAAAAAAGGTACACAGAAGGGATGTCAAACAGATCTCTTTTTTTTTCTACCATGCATTGACGAAAAGTACATTTCATTTTATGTCAAAGAAAGCCCCTACCTGACTACTATAATTTAAGGGATGGGAGCAAGAAAGCGGCAAGTGACTTCAAAGGCCAATGCTACAAACTACCAATTTCTGTTCATTTTCATATAGCTTTGGCACTCCGTAGCACTGGGGTTCAAAGTCACTTCTTGCTCCCACCCCTTCAATTTAGTCAATAGACATTAAGTAGAAAATTTAACGTTTTGTTTACATATGACGCTAAAAAATGATAGCCAAATCATAGAAGTTGTTCATTTTGTTTTAGCCTTTTTCCATGCTGTTTCTTGTTATAAATGAATGTATGTCAGCCCAGAGTATGTAATTAGAAAATGAATGGTGGTGCCGTCCCTCCTCCCATATTTTCAACAGTGTGTCTCTATAATGCACTACATGTCGTTATCTGCACCGAGTCAAAGACAACCTACGTGGACCAAGACTTTCAACCGTGCTTCTTTAAAATTCCTTAAATTAAATAAAAAGCTTTCACTAAAAGTCGTACATTTAAAAGCCTGTACCAATACAGAACTTTTTGTCTTTGGAAAAAAAATAATTAGCTTTCAAGGGATTGCTTTGTAAAATTGTCAGGCCACCTATCATGTGCTGAGGAAATAGCACAGTCCATATCTGTGTTACTGAAAACCTGTCCCAATTTTTTTATACAGAGCCAGACACATTTAGCTGAACTGTCCCATACCTCGATCATTTCATTAAAATGGATTTACATATACGCGTGTCAGGTACATGCTATTTCATTTTGTGAAAATAATTGGCGTTATTTCGCTCAAGCATAACCTGTAACCAATTACCATCAACTTTGACTTGTCCTGATCGAAAATCATTCCCCATTTTTTAACAATATCATAAGCCACATTGAGCATTCTGTATAACTGCGCTCCACTGTCAGCTACAAGCACCACATTATCAGGATACAGTAGACAGGGAATTTTGCCACTTCCAAATGGTTCACCATTTTTCTTTTATTTCAAAGGTCAACCTGTCAACCGAATCAACCACGACCAAAGAGAACAACGAGGCAGACAAAATACGTTCCTGTTGAATCTCATTTATAACACAGTAGCATGAACTTTCAAATGGCCCTAAAATTACCTTAGTCCCTAGCTTTCTATAAAGGCTTTCGATCGGACTCCAGGCAGTAGACAGGGAATTTTGCCACTGTAACGTAACCAGCCAAATTCGCCTCAAGTTCCAACCATTCTTAGATTGGAATAAGCTTGTAAAATGGCTTTCATAATGTCTTATCAAGCCACACAACATTATCATGGGAGAGGAAGGGTAAAATAGCGCTTTCCCAGATAATATCGCCACAGTTTACGCTATTCACTCTTTTATACACACAGACGCGATACTACATATGCAGCCATGTAACCGAGATGCTAATAAAGCAAGATAGTTTTTAAAAGTGGTAAGTTACTGACATAAACTTAGAGAATATAGTTCCCAAATAATTTTATTAACTGCGTTTGGCGAGATTTTGAAGTTGCCCAATAAAACTTCGTATAAGGATATGTTCTTTTGCCAATTACCATCAACTTTGACTTGTCCTGATCGAAAATCATTCCCCATTTTTTAACAATTTCATAAGCCACATTGAGCTTACTGTATAACTGCGCTTCACTGTCAGCTTCAAGCACCACATTACCAGGATACAGTAGACAGGGAATTTTAGCACTTCCAAACGGTTCACCATTTTTCTTTTATTTCAAAGGTCAACCTATCAACCAAATCAACCACGACCAAAGAGAACAACGAGGCAGACAAAATACGTTCCTGTTGAATCTCATTTATAACACAGTAGCATGAACTTTCAAATGGCCCTAAAATTACTTTAATCCCTAGCTTTCTATAAAGGCTTTCGATCAGACTCCAGGCTTTACCTGGATTCCGTTGTCTCACAACTTAAAAAAAAAACGTTTATCTGCATTAACAGTGTCGAACATAGGTTCATGCTGTCAAGAAACAAAAGCCACATATTCTGTCTCCTTTGTTCCTCAGGCCACAAAGGCCTTTCAGGATAAAAAACTAGTCTTGTAATCGTTTGTTTTTTCATTATTATTATTATTATTATTATTATTATTATTATTATTATTATCATCATCATCATCATCATCATCATCATCATCATCATCATCATCATCATCATCATCATCATCATCATCATCATCATCATCATTATCATTATTATTATTGTTATTATTATTATCATTATTATTATTGTTATTGTTATTATTGTTATTGTTTTTATTGTCATGGTTTTTATTATTATTGTTGTTATTATTATTGTTATTATTATTATTGTTGCTATTATTATTGTTGTTATTATTATTGTTATTATTATTATTATTATTGTTATTATTATTATTATTATTATTATTATTATTATTATTATTATTATTATTATTATTATTACTATTGTTATTATTATTATTTTGTTTTTGTTAGCACCATGGAGAGACCCTGAAATACCATGCTGCTCCATAAATGTTATAAACTGCCTTTTAATTACAGAGGTGAAAAATTTATACACGCTTGAGGTGATAGTTATTCTATTATAATTACCTAATGAATTTGCATATCCCTCTATATAATTAAAGAGGTAAAACTGTGGAACCCGTTTTCTTTTTAATGTTCCAAAAGTTTACCACAATTGAAACATTTAACCAGTCCATTAAAGGTATTTTGGCTCCCCTATGGAAGAAATTAGTTGGGATGTTATCAACCCCACGAGCCTTATAATTTTTTCAATTTGTTTATTGGGAAACTTATCCTATCAGCTTAAATTAACATATCAGTACGGTCATTCGTATCACTAAAATAAGTCCTCAGCTTTGTCACCTTCTATCTGTCAGTGACATTGGCTATTTGTGGGTTTTTATTTTCATTTCATGTCCCAAGATGTTTCTATATTCTCCAAATACCTCTTAAATGAAAGTTTTTGCTGCCATTTAACGGTTTCAATATTCGCCACTAAGCTTCTGCATTTCGAACACCTTTACGATATTTAGCCATTATTTGTCTACTTTATCTACCATCCTTTTCTTTGTAATTCTATCCTGGAATTCATGTTTTCCTCTTAAATTGCTCTCAAAATTTTTATACCCGTTCCCTTTGGCACTGCTGCTGCTTGAACAGTATCTTTTGAACCCTGGTAGTCTTTATTTGACTTTTTGACTGGTGCCATTAGAAAAAGATAATAAAAAAGACAAAAAAGAAAAAAAAAAAAAAAAGAAAACAAATAAAATAAAACGCCTGATATGTGTTTTTGTCCGTGCTATATTTCTTCAACCAATCCAGTTTGTTTTAGCGTCGCTCTCAGTATTTTTCCTGAAGCTATCTTTATCTGCCTCCCTGCACAATTCAGGATGTTTGCCGCTTTGACATCTAATTCTGTGCTTGCAACAGGAAACTTTTCATCACGATTACTGTAAGTGAGTGGACATATATGTCAGAAAACAATAATACAAGTTTATCTTGTAAAATAGTACGTTTTGAGAAATGTTACCAGCTATTCAAAATGCAGTTTTAATTATGCTTAGTCCTGCAAACTCCACATAACAGTTATCTTGTACGAACGAGATATTGATGGTTCTGTATATGTATTATTCATCAATGAATTGCAATAGATGATGGGACACCTGTCGTTTCATTCTTGCCCTTTATTCGATACTTGTTAAACGATGTTACATGAAGCATAATTGTTTTCCCGAACAGTTTACCCGAACAATTTACAGGATGGTGTTTACCTTTGAAGTCAGTGTTCTAGTGATTGCAGCGAGAACAATATATACTTCTCTTAACCAAAAATAATTAGAATGCATAAAATTTGTGAATTTTCATAAAATATGATAAATTGAGTATAGTATCCTTAATTATTATCATCGTCGTCGTCATCGTCATCATCATCATCATCATCATCATCATCATCATCATCATCATCATCATCATCATCATCATCATCATCATCATCATCATCATCATCATCATCATCATCATCATCATCATCATCATTATTTTCATTACATGCCACAACAATTATCTCGGTCGCACAAGATTTTAACATTTTTTATGTTATTTTATTTTAATTTATTTTACTTTATCCTACTTTATTCTATTTTATTTTTTTAAACACAACTATTAATGTCATATGCACTGAACAAAAACTACAATGTGGGAGACCCGTTTTTTTAGGTGACACACTAGCATAAAATCATAGCAAGACAATTCCAGCGTGGCAGTTTTTTTACACAACCGTTTTTATCTTGTGCGCACCAGACATTTTCAATATAGTGTTTTCATCATTTTTTTTACATATGTCCCCCTAGGTGCTCCATGTTGTATAATCTGGGTACAACTGATATGAGTTTTTTTTTTTTCCTTGTTTGTGTTTAGTTTGACTCTTAGTGTCTTGTACCCAAACACAGATACATTATGTGCTATGAACAAGGGTAATGTCTTCTTCTTCTTCTTCTTCTTCTTCTTCTTCTTCTTCTTCTTCTTCTTCTTCTTCTTCTTCTTCTTCTTCTTCTTCTTCTTCTTCTTCTTCTTCTTCTTCTTCTCCTCCTCCTTCTTCTTCTTCTTCTGTCTCTTCTTCTTCCTTTGTTTACAAGTTACACCCTTATCATTAATTATATCAGTTGGAATACATGTTTTTTAAACAAAACTCTTTTTTTTTCTCGCCGGTTGGACTTATGTGCAATCTATGCCCTGTATGCACGTGTGCACGTGAATGTAGATCTGACAATGTACATGTATCATTTTGTGTGTCAGTGTGTGTTTACGTTTTCCACATATGCTATATTATTAGATGGGCTACCGCGTATTGGCATAGGCCTTAGGTATTCTCAGACTGACATTTTTTTTTTTTTCGGGGGGGGGGGGGGCAAGGGCAACAACTTTATGGCTGCTTGAAGTCTTAGGATTCCAGTCCTGTATGCCAGAATCATATTGTCATTTTGTCAGATCTGACACCTATGACGTCAGTCTGGAGGACCCTTTCGCACTTAACCCATAACTACTATACTCACTATGAAAAGTGATGTGCTATTTTAAGTCAAAAGTTCCAGAGAATTAAATATTTTGGATGCACGGGTACAGGGTAATAAATGCGACCTTTTACCTATATATCCAAGACATTTCAGGGTCAGCTTTCAAAATATTCAATGTGACCATGGAGATATTACCCCTTTATACCTTGATATACTAAGACCATAATCATGGTTGTTGCATTAATATGACTCGATATACAGTAATGCTTATTCTATAGTCCTGGTGTTCAAGCCCATAAAAGAAACCACGAAATTTATGATTTTTACATATAATTTATGCAGGATCCTCGATGCTATTGCAAGTCAGCCTATGTACTTCTTGCTATGCACAGTACACAAATTGCCCGGCCTGTTGTAGTTTCAAAAGAATTTGAATGGCCTCGATGGCCAGATGAAAAAGAAGTTGCATCTAACTCGTTATTTGTGTACGAAAATATAACGTTTACCTGACGCAAACTCAATGTATATTTTACTGTCTGATGTCAACAAAGAAAGTGTGTTTAACTTACCTGTTGAGCTTGTCCCTTACACCAAAATGGCACATTATTTCATAGGATTGACGCCAGTTACAGCGTGTGTGTGTGAGCTGCAAGGTCTGGGAAGTCCGTTGGTGCACCAGGGCTCTACATCAAAGTCCCATGGCGCTGTACATTTCTTTCTTTCTTTCTTTCTTTCTTTCTTTCTTTCTTTCTTTCTTTCTTTCTTTCTTTCTTTCTTTCTTTCTTTCTTTCTGCTGCCTTTAATGCAACAAATGGTATTTTGTTTTCACCTTTATATTGTAAATACCTGAATTACCAATCTTCAGACGAAAAAGACGTTTTAAGAAAATGCGTTGTGTAACTATTGTTTATATAGTTAATGCTACCTACTATGACACTTCCAACATAATATTGCATCAGCTGGAGACAGACCAAAAGCATTGTGCACAATATTGAAGAAAATTCGTATACTGGTTGGTTTAAAATTATTATGCTGTATATGGAAGAACAACAAGGTTAATGCTGTGAAAAGCACTGGAGCTCAAATGTAAATCTTGTCCATGGGGTAAGGGTCCAAATCACAAGTGTGTCGTCGGGATTACGGCTAAATGGTAAAACGTTTTTTTTTTTTTTTCTTCTTTGTTTTTTCTTAGTCTGGGGAGGGGGATCCAGTAGTTAGTCTTATTCTAAGAAAGAGAGAGGATGAATATATTTGCCTCCTGTCCCCTCTGGAAGAGGACATTTTTTGTAGCAGCCCTAATGTTCACCACATTACAAGCCAAAAACGACAAAGGACTTTCTCCAGTTAAAGTTTCATTGGACTGCTTTTTCAAATTTTATAAGACACTTCTTATCAAACTGAAAAAAAGTGTATTTAATGCAGAGAAGCTGCATTTCCCGTCCATTTATCTGTATATCTGGGGTACATATTGTTCGAAAAAAGGAGAACAAAAAAAAAAAAACGAAAAAAAAAAACAAAAAACCAAAACCAAAACCAAAACCAAAACAAAAACAACAAAAACTTGTAGGGTCCTAGCTATTACACAATTCATTTTCAAGTAAAAAAAATGGAATTTAAAAAGAGCAGGTAATACGACAACCTTTTTTAGATAGCAGAATATAACAACACGATTCTAATTGCCTAATTTTTGCCCAAAATCTAGAAGAGGCCTGCTTCGTTAGGAAATGTGTGCTGTAATTTCTTTCAAGTCAGCCAAGCTTAGGGAATCTACATACGCAGGTACTGCAAATAATGAATCCTAATGTTCTACGCTGTCTATAATTTATGTGGTGTTTATCTTTCTGGTATATAGACATCATAGCCTTTCCTGTCAATTCAAAGTTAAACTTTTTTGACGCAAGACCTATTGTTCCTTATGGGTCCCTTTTAAACACAGTTAAAAATTGCAAACAAAAATCATAGTATTCATTTTTCAGTTGGGTAATAAATACAGAGGCACAGACACTCATATTTATGTGTGTGTGTGTTATGTATGTATCTATGTATGTATATATGTATGTATGTGTGTATGTATGTGTGTATGTATGTATGCATGTATGCAAATATGCATATATATATATATATATTCCATGGTTAAATGCATGGCAGTAAGGGTCACTTTTAGCCTAGACAAGAACAATGCCTCTGTCATAAACGAAATAACAACAGATCAAACAGCCCCAAAGACGATATGTAGAGCTCAGGTGGTTCTTAGTTTCGTTGAAATCCCTGCGAAGTCTAACGAACGTGTGGCATTTTTATGTACACAAGTACGTGATGCTAAGATATTAATCAAAAACAAAGAAGTCTTCTTTGAAGTATTCGTTCCCAATAGCACTGGCCGACATTTACTTGATTTGATTTGAACATTCTATTCAGTACCACAAGTAAAAATTCAAAAGTGAAATAAAATATAAAGGTCATGGTGCTAAGAAAGTCCCCAATGCCCTCTCTCCCCTTGCCCCCCCCCCCCCACGAAAAAAAAAAAAAAAGACTTAAATATAAAACCACTCAGAACGTCAACCATAAGTCATAATATGCAATGATTATGGATTCTACTTTGGCTCTAATGGTTTGCTTCGTTTGCTTGTCTATTCTATACCCAATGATTTTATATCACTCCCTTGGGGTACACGTTAGTTGAAATACAATGCTTACCTATTTTTACACTCACAGCTCTCCACTTGTCATATATACAATGAATCCACTTTTTGTTTTTTTCTGGCAGATGTAGAAGTATACGTTTGCTTGCCTTGTAATCATTGTTTTACAGCTAGAATAAAAAAGATAGTAGCATACCTGTCCGAAACAAAAAAATAGCTGATTCTAGTCCAAGCCGTAGTGTTGGCAGCTTGAGCCACTCAAATTTATCAATTCCCAATTGAATAATTTGGCTGCATGCAGGTAGTACAGGTAAGCTAGTAGCAAAGGAAAAATGTAAAATAATTGCTAAACTTAAAAAAAAAAAACAACAACGCCCTAATGTATGTTTGCTTTTGGGACAAACCGCATCACATTATCAATTCCATTCGCCTTTATGAAGGATACAATTCATGGGTAGCCCTCTATCCACACTGACCATGACAAACAAGAACAATGACTACCTGTCTGCATGCATGACTCCATTCACTGACTCCACATTCCAGCTTGTATCCAATATTTTTTATCGGAATCTGTACCATTAGTCAAGCAGCCATGGCCGAGAACCTTGCAAAAGTATCCACCAATCAGGTTATTGTTGATTATATCAGGGGAAGTACTTTAGAATAAAAAAACCTGAATGATGCCAAGCTGGCATCTTTAAAGATTTTAATTCATTCAAGATGGCGTCCAATATGGCCAAAAAAAGCCAAGATACTGTGTACAATGATGCTTGATTTTTTTTGTCTCGTAAACTTCAGCAAAATTGTAAATAATGGCCAGATGACATCACTTAGTAGTTCTAATTATTCAATATGGCGTCCAAGATGGTTACCGAACTGAAGCAGAATGAATAAGTAGTTAAGTAAGTAAGTAAGTACGTAAATAAACAAATAAATAAATAAATAAATAAATAAATAAACAAACAAACAAACAAACAAACAAACAAATAAATAAATAAATAAATAAATAAATATATAAATAAATAAATAAATAAATGAATAAATAAATAAATAAATAAATAAATACAGAAATAAACAAATAGTCATTGAAGTATATTTTGTTCATGACACGAGGGAAAAAAACAGAACAATAAAGCCAAGACAAAGAACAAGAAAAACTTGCTTCCAAAGTGAAGTGGAGTGTCGACATCAACTAGTGCACACAGCACAAGTTCCAGTGATCGCTGTATTCACAAGGCTCATCACGGCATTGGCTCACACTGAATCCTGTATAGTCTGCGTTAGGTTAATTGCTGGACGAATTTGAGAAACAGGCTTATAATGGCCTCCCTATATACGGGACAGGTATATTTTTCCATATACCTTTGTTGTGACAAGGCTCATAAATATTGGTGAGCACTGTCCGAGGTATACATAAATCAGCCTCGTTTTTAGATCCACTGTAATCATCTGCTGAGTACAGCAAAAATGTCGGCAAGAAAGTTTTGCTCACTGAATGGAGAAATAAATCAAAGAGAAACGGAGCAGCATTATTCATGAAAAAGCACTATAAAAGCAAACATAAACGCAGCCAGAGCATTGTTGGTTTTCACACGAATGTTCAAGTACATGTTATCTATTACAGGATAAAATCATGACTACTTATCTGTTCTGGGGAAAATAGAAAATTTTCACCTGAAAAGATTTGCATACAATTCAGCCTGCAGCTTCATGGGATACAGATTTTTGAGGTGGTTGATTTCTTGTATCCCGTGAACAGACAGGCAGTAACTGATGATATCCTTTTAATATTACACTGCTACAGAAGGAAGTTCAAATGTTTTTCTGGTTCAAATCTATGGCCCTGATGTTATGATTATGATGATAAACAATGGTTCTTACTGTCATATTTTTGCAAGAGCTTATATTATGTATCAGTTTTAAAAGCTTAGTGTAGTCGTATTTGAACCTTTACAAGCAGCCACGTGTTCAACAAATAAAAAAAGTAGTACACAGTGTGAGTTCATATACAGAAATGTACTAGCTTTAGGCTATGTGATTAAGTTTTCGCAACTCCACTTCCAGAATAATGCCACAGTGGAGAGTCATGCAAAAACATATGCAATGTTCCAAGCAGGTGATGACATGTAGAAGAAACCTTTTCCAAATCAAGGGACATCAAAAGATCGATATTCCATGGAAATCTTGTTTACCTTCAATAGGTGGGGATGGGCCCATTTAGGTCTCCATCGTACAAAAAGATGTTTGTAAAAGAAAATAAATGACAAATGTATCAAACCCATTGGAACACATTGTTAAAATAACTTTCTTCTCTTGTAGATATATTGTAAAACACGTACACAGATTACACAAATATAATTGAAACACAGTCATGCACAACGGATACTCTGATACAAAATTTACGCTGAGTTTAAAAACACTCTTTCAATGTGAATTCCACTTTAGATTACTGTCCCACAATTAAGCTACTCAAGTTTTCCATCTCACAATGAACTATAAATAGGACCTCATCAGTTAATTGACTATTAGATTAAAATTAGTTCAAGACCTTTCGAGATATTTGCTTGATGGATTTGACCCATAAGGTAATTAAGATATTCAAATTGATCAACCTTCTCCACTGCTTTATTGTTTTTATGAAAAATAGCTTTGTGGTCGGTTTTCTTCAGGGGAAATGTATTATGTTTACTGGAGGATAACATTGAATTATATCAAAAATTAAATGCATACATCAAGTGATTTTCCCCATGGATAAATCGAAAGAGACTTCAGCAGTAAATATTCCATGTAAGCTAAACTTGTCATACAATGGTGGTAAATATGGCACCCAAAACGTCATGCTCATCTGTGTAGATTAGGGAAAGAATAAGGAGAAATATATCCGACTCGGCTGACCTCATCCAAACATGTAAATGTTGCAGTTGTAGAATTGTTCCAAACCACACTAACTTTTTGGTTAAAAAGTAAATTAGCAATAAACGAATCGGAAATGGCGAGATAACCCTTGGACAAGTAACTGAAAAAAAAATGAATGTATTTTACTCCCTGCAAAGCGTACGTTGCATCAACAAGATTGACCAATCAAAAAGTTAACCTTTTACATGCCTCATGTCGACCACACACTTAGTCTGTAAACTTGTTGCGGAGGTACGCTTAGGGTATTCGATATACCATGGTGTTCATCGAAACATCTGGCACAACCTCATGTAGAAAGATGCATTGAGGTAAGAAGCAAGAACAAGTGCATGCACAGCGATTGAGGGCTGTGTATTTTATCACCATCATGTTAATCATTTTGTCCACCTTTGAATACTTTTGCTTACTAAATCAAATTACATTGTGCTGCTTATGCCATTGGGTGTAAGGGATTTAATGTGAACTTTTCAAACAAGACAAAGTCACTGAAGTGAGTTTGATCAAGTTCAGATTCGCAGACACCCACCAAAGATACATCTGCAGCAAATCAAAAGTTCAGATTTGCTCAACTGGTTTGTATAAAACTACACCAACATGCATTGGCACGTGTTTCATTTGCAGTTTTGTCCATCACTTTGTCAGGGCAGCCATCTTGCAGGCCCCTTGGGTACCGGTTAATATTCAATATGGTCACGTGATTATTATTTATTCTTTACCATTTACAGCACAGTAGTGAGCTGAAATTCACACTTATGTTCACCATACTACCTTTCAAGTTCCTGTTAAAGAGGTCAAATGTAGGCACCAGACAGTCTCGACATGCATACAAAATTTAAAACATGCCCTTAATTGGGGACTACAATATATTAAGTCAGGCTTTAGGTTGAAATTAAATACAGATAGAGAGGGTCAACATCTGATATTTTGTTTCACATACCTCCAAAGGAACATATCATCATTCTTTATCGCGAAAGTACCTAACTTAATTTGGCTGGGATCTTCGGGCCTGTAGCCTACATGCCTATCTGGCTGAATACTGATATATATATATATATATATATATATATATATGTATATATATATATATATATATATATATATATATATTGTCAGTTTAAACAAATTCCGAAGAGTTGAGCACATGCATTCAATATGTGAACATATAGTTGCATATTTATTAATTCGGACGTGTAACCAGTCTTAGCTCTTAAAAAACAGTTTATAGCATGTGTATCAGATTCAGAGTAACTAATTGCATGTACTTATATCCTTAGTATTTCTAACAGTTTATCTAGGCAAGATAGATATTTAGCTGTCAATGATAACTGCAGGAAAGAAAATATGGATAGGCTGATATATAATATATATATATATATAGTTTAGGATATCCCTATTAAATTTCAACCTGACCTTTTTAAATATTACTTTTATTTACTAAGGTTCTATAATTTATTTGTGACATTCTCCTTTGCTTTTCTAATAAACACAAAAAACAAAAACAAAAACAACCCCCCCAAAAACAGACAAACAAAAAAAAAAAAACAGCAACAGCAACAACAACAACAACAACAAAAAGGTAAATCATTGTTATGAAGCTTAATTATATAAGATACTGGATCTGGCAAGTATGAGCTGGTAGTCGGTTTGGTTTCATCGCTATCATTGAAAACTGTTGTCTGCTTCTCTTTTCGTGGAAATCTTATGTATTTTGCTAAAAATTGGAACAATCAGGGATTTTCTGCACATATTGCAGTGCAGGAAGTGCTGCAAATGTAGTGGTACTGAAGATGTTTTATAGTTATCTGATGAATGCAGTTTCCTATTGTAAAAATCATGTCGGGTTGGCTAAAAGTGTTGGATGTACAGCTTAAACATGGTTACTTTCAATAAATGGGTAAACTTATACATCTCTCTCTCTCTCTCTCTCTCTCTCTCTCTCTCTCTCTCTCTCTCTCTCTCTGTCTGTGTCTCTCTCTCTTTCGCATAAATTATTAGCATCTATATCTGTTGACTGACAAGTTGATCTATGTCTGATTGACTATGAAAAAATTTAAACTGTTACATGGAAGACACTGTACTTACAGTTACCTTTAGGGATTTTACAGAATTTCTCTTTCTCTATTTTTTTTCCATAAAACCTGACTCTGTCTCTGATAAGTGTAGTAGAATTTTACATGAGTTAGGACCTTATGTACATTATGCTTAGCTGACTTGCAGATGACTTGCAATGGCGTACTTCACTTTTTAGAAATTTTAAATCATTACCTTCAAAAATGACGTGGGATTCTATTCTTTCTTGAAAATTAAATTTCCTCTCAAATGTACAAACCTTTTTGCATTCTGTCATGTAAAAACTAAACACGGATTTTTTACCCTATGGGCCTTTGCATATACGTTTTAGACTCTTTTGGGATCAGACGAACTATAAATGTATGTGATTCATTATACATACCAAGGGACATTGCCTTTGGTCGGAATTGACTTGGATTTGTTTCATTAGGACTACGGTTTGGAAATAGTAATGACACTGTCTAATTTAAACGGAAAACATTTTATTTTGTTACAATGATTGGTTTGCACCAAATACTATATAATTCGTTTTATTTAAATTTACACGTAATCTATTAGAATAAAACCAAACCACATACTTTTTATATTCACATTTACATTATCCCTGGAGATTTTCAAATTGCTCACCGTGAAAATTAAACTAGGATCGCCTGCAAATAATATGGGGGTACTCAAGCAGCAACGGATAATTATTAATTTCACGACTCTTAAGTCACCTGGGGACCATTCCTTGTCTGAAACAATTAGCACCCAAAAAAAAAGAACTAATTCAAGACAAAGAAGAAGAAGAAGAAGAAGAAGAAGAAGAAGAAGAAGAAGAAGAGGAGGAGGAGGAGGAAGAAGAAGAAGAAGAAGAAGAAGAAGAAGAAGAAGAAGAAGAAGAAGAAGAAGAAGAAGAAGAAGAAGAAGAAGAAGAAGAAGAAGAAGAAGAAGAAGAAGAAGAAGAAGAAGAAGAAGAAGAAGAATACATTACCCTTATTCATAGTACATAGTGTATCTGTGTTTGGGTACAAGACACTAATAAACTTCACTACAAAAGACACACATGAGTGTTAGTTTCTTGCACATACATGGGTCGATGTTATTAAGGCCTTTGGAAGCCGATAATCCATGAAATTCAGAGAAAGGCTTTGGACATAGTTGCAGTGATAAGAAATGCTTCTACATATCTCCAGGTCAATGCTGGCAGCTGTGCACAGACATGGGGATCGTGTGTGTGTGTGTGGGGGGGGGGGGGTGGGGTGGGGGGCGGATTATCTCCAAAATGCCAAGCTCTTGATCTTTTGTGGCTGATGATGCTGTCATTCTGAGGTCCCATTGTGTTGCGTGTCATGTTGCCCCAGAACAACCAATGGAGTTAAAGCCGAATTGCGGTGTCTCTTTTTTATATTTAGACAGAAAGGCCATTGTAACACGCCCCTTTGTGCCTTCTTCCCTTCACTAACTTGCTGCAAATGTTATCATAGCCTGCAGGTTCATAGACTACGTATCTTTAGTTTTTCAGGAGATTAAAATCACAAATACGTTGCACCTAAAATACCAGGTCATACATCTTCTTTGGTTGCTATGTGTCTCATCATATAGCTTAATATTTAACTATATATATGGAAAAATAAAGTAAAACAAAACATGAATATAAATCGAACTGAATTGCATGCTTAAGTACAATTATATCAGGACTTGCTTCTAAATAAAGAATTCCAAGTCGAAGACTAATGCATGTTTTAATTAATCAAATAATATCTAGAGTCTGAAGTTTACTTTTAAATATAATATGTGCTTTAAAAGCTTTCTATTTTTTGCACAGCTTTCAAGCAGGTCAACCCATTTTCTACAAGGCATAAGCCGGAAAAGCAGGCACTGCATTTTGTGTGGCCAGTCATATGCACTGAGATATTAGTAAAATGGATCTATTATAAGAACCGATATTGACCATATTCTGTGATTTGCTTCCTTGAAACAATAAGAGGAAACCCCCATGTAACGGGTTTTTTGATTACCCATTTTATTTTAAACAAATAAAATATTTCTTTCACGAAATGATTCTGGATATACTCCAAGAGCTGGGATCCGTTTCACTTTTCCCAGGCATGTCATGGTAACCATAAGATATGTATCAACTGATATTAGGTAGGCATCGAAGAAATTCTAAATGTATAGATATATGAATATGTAAAATAGACAGCTGAAACGTTTTATATCCTTACCATTTTATATGTATATATTAAGCAGTATTTTTATTATCTTATACACAGTTATAATGATGAGAAGAGACTTTAGCTTTATCTTTTTGTTTAATTATATTGATTCGACATAGTTTTATATCGTTGGCAGCTTGGTCGAGCCTATACCCAGCCAATAGGTACTTTACATCCTACATCAAAGAGATACGGTCTATGTTAAAAAACAAATTTACATTTTAGATGCTAAATACTAATAAACTTAATAAAAGCTGGCCAGACTACCATACATGAGACTTTAATTGATAAATTTAGCTCTGATTATGTTCTCTGAATGCAATGTTAGAATTTTAAACCTATCCAAACCTTACAGTTCGCCATTTAAAGAAACTGGCCTGTTGATCAGGTTACAACTCCAACCGGGTCAGAAGGTCTCCAATTTTCCAATGCAAATTAGTAATTAAGTTATATAAAAAAAGCAAAGGAAGCTCACAGAATGCCAGTGTTTATTACGTCTATGTATGCTTCTTTACCCACATTGTCGAGAAAGCATGCAAACTAATAATCAGGAAAAATTATAATCTGCACTGATCGATATGGGTGTCTCTATTCATTCCACATACCAATATAGAAGCTTCACCTTCATCTGCCTCCAAACTGAACACCATCTATTTGTGCCGTGTGCATTACAAAACCCTTTGTTTCAGAAAACGTTTACAGATAGATAGTTTGGGCCTGCTTGTATGTTTCACAGCGAGATACGATCCCTGCTGGGGTTAGGGTGTGAATTTTTTACCCCTTTTATACTAGAGATGGATTTTTCCTGACCCGTGTGCTATATTTTTATCCGATTCACTTGTACAATTTCGGTAGTGGAATGTCAGGGTTCAAAAAGTCAGGATAAAATATGGCCTAAATAAAATTAGTTGTCTGCGTCAATATGTATTTCGTCATTTACCAAGGAAGGTGTGTATCCGTTTCCAAGGCTTCCAATATTCGCCATTCATAGTTTGAAGGAAATTTTGTCTCATACACTCATACTCATTGTGACACCAACGCATGCGTAGGATACACAAAAGCAAATGGTTAACTAAGGCTTTTTTCTCATACATCCAGATTTTTAATATAATGTATATGTGTATTTATCCATATATATATATATATATATATATATATATATATATATATATATATATATATATATATATATATATACATATATATATGTATATATATATATATATATATATATATATATATATATATATATATATATATATATATATATATATATATATATATATATACATATATATATGTGTGTGTGTGTGTGTGTGTGTGTGTGTGTGTCTTGGATAGTTTATGGGCAATTATACACTGCCCACAAAAAATATACAATGGAATAGGTCTTACAGCCGGTTTGTGGGTCATGCCCATTGTCTGCGGGTCAAGTATAATCCTCAAGCCAGACCGTGAGCAGTATATACCAAGTGTAGCTTGCCACAGTGTCTGGGTATTTATAGCTTCACATAATAGCTTGGCAGATTTGGTAATTTGTACTTTTCTGAAACCTATTATGTAGCGCATTGACCTTAAGGCAAACATGGTTTATGGGCATTTCGTAACCGAACAACTGCCCACAAGACTGTCTGAGGATCACAATTCTGCCCATAAACCACCCAAGACATAACTATATATATATATACATATATACATATATATATATATATATATATATATATATATATATATATATATATATATATATATATATATATATATATATATATATATATGTATATATATATTTATTTATTTTTTTATTTATATACTAGCCTGGATAGCTGGCAACAAACGTGTATCTCTTTGCACGTGCATTGTGATGCAATTGATTAGTAGTTGTAGTAGTAGTAGTAGTAGTAGTAGTAGTAGTAGTAGTAGTAGTAGTAGTAGTAGTAGTAGTAGTAGTAGTAGTAGTAGTAGTAGTAGTAGTAGTGGTAGTAGTAGTAGTAAATTTTGGGTAAAGCAGTTGCAGTATATGAATTAGTCATACAGCAAAACGCATGGTCAGAATGATTATGGTAGAGATGACTATTGTGGGGCACTTGTATTTTTCACTGTTTTCAAAAGTCATGAAAAGACAAGTAACTCAGAGTCGTGTACCTATTGCCAACAAAAGTAACATGCTACACATGGAATCTCTGACAAAATGGCAGCTTTGTCCGAAAAAAATCTAACCAAGCATACACTTCCTCCATTGGTTGAAATTGATACAAAGGACCACTATCTAGCACTTAATCTCTTTTTCCTGTGAGGACACGATTGGGACACATATTTCCTCGGTGCGGATTTGGGGAATTTAGCCCTCGCCCAGCACTGAGGAAAGCTATTCCCATAAGGCGGCCAATAATAGCAGGTTTTGTTTACAATTTTTGGTGTGTTCTTTTTCACACGATATTGAAGTAAAGTAGGGAAAATAAACCTCAATTTGCTTCCGGGCATTTTAGCTGCAATTGGGGCAGGAAGGAAAAAACTTGAATACTACTGTGCACTAGTGTCAGATATTGAAGCAGAGCGTTTTGTAGGGTGCAGTTCATAAACTGTTATGGTACAATGCTTTAGATACTTTTTGCTATGAAAACGTATTGCTAGCACCATGGAACAAGGAATGACTCTCTCTATCTCTCTTTTCTGTCTATCTATCTCTCTATGTCTCTCTATATCTTTCTGTCTCTCTGTCGCTGTACCCCGCGTGTCTCTCTCTCTCTCTCTCTCTCTCTCTCTCTCTCTCTCTCTCTTTCCATTTCTCTCTCTCTCTCTCACTCACTCTTTCTCACTCCCTTTTCTGTCATTAAATGTTTACACTGCTTCTCGTCACTATCAAGTGACATGTAGCCTGTGACTTCAAAAAAGCAAGCAGTATTGAGTCGGAAAACTACATCTTGTGTACGAAATTTAGTGGTGAATTAGGCCTTAGTTAATCACATCTCCACAGTTAATCTCTTGCTGCGCAGTTATATCCTGAACCCGTTTCCACCTGTTTCCCTTAGCTAGCTGTTTAAGTTTATGACACCTGGCCCTGAGCGCTTGTTTACTGTGCTTAATCAAGAGTTGCATAAAAAAATAAACGATAAATCAATTCTCAAAAAACATTCTGTTAATGTTGCCTTATTTAATAGTGCGATGGCATGCTTATAGTTATTACTAATCGATTGTTTTCAACTCTGATAAAGTAGTGGTTAAAAAAGTGATCAATAGGTGCCATTTTGACATCGGACAAGTGCACATTTTGTGGAATCCTAGGCAGCACGCCTTGCTGCGCCATCGATATTTGGCCGATGAAAGTGAGCTAGCATTCATGAATCTAAAGCTTTTGGAGACCAAGAATGCTCGATGCAGCGTGAAAGCTAGATAGCTTTCATGTCATCTCCCAAGCTGTTATCCAAACCTCGCTACTCTGTCTTGAGCAAGAGATACTTTTCACGAGTAAAATAAGTAAAGTACCTCGCTTCCTCAGCATGCGTACTTGAGAGCTTAAATTGCCTGGTTCGCACCGCCGTTATTGCCCGACAAAAATGCTATTGTTCTTAGTGCCTGAACAGCATTTTACAGTATTTTTTCTCCTCGTGCATAAATCGTTTTACAAAATTGTTTCCGTTCAGTTGTCATATTCAGTGTTATCTATATTTTGCCATGTGTTGTAATAGTTCAATATTTTTTTAATATAACTTTGACTCAGTTTTTTTGTGGAGCCATTCTAGCAGCCCGCAATAAGCACTCCGCATGCAATAATAAATACTCAATCATAAAGATGTACGCTTACATTTTTTGTATGGTACGTAACAGTTTTAAATACTATAGTGCTGCCGTGGCTTCCCGAGGTAAGCTTCCCGGCGAGGTATGCATCCAGGGAGCTTAGTGGTTGAGCATGAGGAAGACCTCACCGGCGAAGAAGCTTCTTAAGCCGCTTATGGTGTCTTGAAAAAAGGATGGTTATAAAGCTGCAGCCTGTGTGTATGCATATTAGGTTGTCTCACATAATTTTGTTTTCCTGAGGAAAAATATAGATAATGATAAACCTGTTTTGTTCAATTTCAGCTAGCATGTTCCTTACACGGTGCCTGATGACTCTATGCCATGGATTAATGATGGCTGTATATATTGGGGACATGCAGATTATATATTCTTGATATCTACATTTCATGATTTGTGATATTTTTTTCATCTGCGCATACCATATTATATTACCTCATTTATAACTATTTTATAGTAACAGAACATCTTCCCAATTAATCTTCTTTATAGCAGGGAAAGTATTGCAGCTAAAACTATAATCGTGCCCGGAGTGATGATTCTGTCCAATGCCGTAAATTATGTGCAAATACTTCACTTTTCCAGTATACAAGGCGAAAGTTCTGCTTTAGTCATTTAACGTTTCGAGTTTTATTTTGGCACCTGTCTTGCATCCGTTCTGGTGATAACTTGTAAACTATTGAGCACATGGCTATTCCAGTCCCCTTGTTTATATTTATTCCTTATATTTGCCGATGTTTTTGTTTGTTTGTTAGTTTGTTTGATTAGCTTGTTTACTTATCTGTTTTTGGAAAAGATAGTCGTGAATTAATCCATGCGCCCGAAAAGTGTATTTTGGTAATAGTGTCCTTTTAAAAATATTTTTAAAAGGGGACTTGGCTTCATCATCAGATACTACACTGACTTCCTCCGATAAAATGATCCTTTTTCAAGTTACAGTTTAAGTTGTCAGCGCAGTTATTATGATTTCAACACATATTTGTACTAATCTTAGTTCAAACAGGTATATTGGCTTGGTAATATGCAAAGAAGCATTTACAAATCCGAATCCACAAGAAAAAGCTACAGATAATGTCATATGATAATTCGCAAAACCGTTTGTTGTGTGCACACAACATAAAGCTATGGAAAATACTAATTGGACAAACATGAATCAAGAAAAAGCTGACGCCATTCATGGATTTACTTTTTTTAATATCTATCTATCTATCTATCTATCTATCTATCTATCTATCTATCTATCTATCTATCTATCTATCTATCTATCTATCTATCTATCTATCTATCTATCTATCTATCTATCTATCTATCTATCTATCTATCTATCTATCTATCTATCTATCTATCTATCTATCTATCTATCTGTCTGTCTATCTATCTATCTATCGATCGATCGATCGATCTATCGATCTATCTATCTATCTATCTATCTATCTATCTATCTATCTATCTATCTATCTATCTATCTATCTATCTATCTATCTATCTATCTATCTATCGATCTATATATCTATCTATCTATCTATCTATCTATCTTCCTATCTATCTTCCTATATATATATATATATATATATATATATATATATATATATATATATATATATATATATATATATATAAATTAATATTTGGTGAGAGATTTTCCTTATTAGATCCACTGTTGAAATGAAAGGAGCATAGAGAGTTTATGAGGGTTGTAACATCGGCATAGAGAATAGCACTAAATTTTGAGGAGGCCAGATAAATATCATTTATATGTATAATGAAAAGAAGGGGACCTAAAATGGAACCCTGTGGCACGCCTGTAGCAATAGGTAATGATTCAGATCGCACACCATCGTACTCGACAAATTGAATTCTATTAGTCAAGTAACTTTTAAACCAATGTAAAGCAGTGCCACGTATTCCAGAGTAGTTTAATTTATGAAGGAGAGTGCCATGATCCACGGTATCAAATGCCTTTTACAGGTCAAGATAGATGCTTATGGGTACTTTTCCCGAATCAAGAAGTTGGTAGGTTGTGTCTATGAATTCAAGTGCGGCTGTTTCTGTAGAGTGTAACTGTTGAAACCATGTTGACTGTTATAAAACAAATTGTTTGAAGTGAAAAAATCATATAATTGACGATAGACAACTTTTTCAAAGACTTTTGAGAGCGCGGGAAGGAGTGAGATTGGTCTATAATTATCAAAACTGGCATTATCCCCTTTTATATACACAGGTATCGCTTTTGCTAGCTTTAACTTATGAAGGCAAAATGCCAGTGACTAACGACTGGTTAATGATTAGCGTCAGAGGTTGAACTAAAGTATTATTAATGCCTTTGAGAAGTTTCATAGATAATAAATCGTGGCCGGAGCTCGTTTTAGGCTTCAACTTATTGAAAATCGTTTGAACATCATTACAAGACACTGGAGAAAAGAGATACACGTTGTTATGTTGATTGGTTAGATAAGTAGTAAAGGCTGGCACATTACTTGAATTTAGTTTAGAGGCAAGTTTGGGGCCAATTTCTGCAAAAAAAATCATTGAAACGTTTGGCTATTTCACTTTTGTTTGACGTTTGTGTGCCATCCACTTTGAAAAACTGTGGGGAATCTTTTTTCTTTTTACTTATACTGAGAATTGACCTGATAGTACCCCATGTCTTCCTGGTGTCTTTTTTGAATTTATCATATTGGTAATTGTAATAGTTTTGCTTACATTGACGAACAGTTTTATCCAGGATGCACTTGTAAGTCTTTATGTTCAGTTTGATAACTTGGTATTGACAAGATTCAGGATTATTACACTTTAATTCGCCATATAAATTATCTTTATATTTTGTGGATCGCAAAATACCATTCGTCACCCAAGGAGAGGATTTATATTTATATTTGTTAAATTTTACGGTTTTGATAGGCAAATGCTTCTCCTTGGCATACTGTATGATGCCAACAAACTTATTATAATTTATATTTGGATTTGAATTTTGATCTTGGATGAAAGATTCCATTATATTAGTGTTATTTATTTCATTATAGAAATCCTGTATAGACTCAGCGTCTTGCTTCTGAGCTTGCACATATTTGGGAGGGCCTTGTGAATTTGTTTTCTGATTCAGGCAGACAAAATAAGGAATGTGATCCGATCAATTAGTGAAAATGATGCCGGAGCGGCATGATTTTGTAGCATGGGAGAAATTACAGAAAACATTATCAATTATTGTTGCACATTTCTCAGCAAAACGAGCTGGTAAGGTTATTTGGGGTCGAAAGTCGTTATTGAGCATAAAGTCTAGAAAATCTGAGTATTTTTCCCTTATATTTGTTTTTAGCATGTCAATATTGTAGTCACCTACAATCATTTTGTCGGACCATTCATTGGATACAATCCCCAATGCCACAGGTAGCCTGGACAGAATCCAACAAACACTGCGCTGATACTAGGTAGCCCGGGAACAAGTTTCTGGTTGTAAGAGTCAGTTGTAATTGGGAATTTGGATCCTTTATTATACAGTAGAAGATCATGTCCCTAGGTTGTGTTTGCAGTTTTCCTGAAAGTTCAGACAGGAAGTGATTAATCTAAACCATCATGTATTGTTTTCTGTGTATAGGAAAGGTTAAGGCTTTAGTATATACCAGGGATTCTCTGTTTTCTGGCCAATGTATATATGTTTATACGTATATACATATATATATATATATATATATATATATATATATATATATATATATATATATATGTTTATATATATGTATATATGTTTATATATATGTATATATGTTTATATATATATATATATATATATATATATATATATATATATATATATATATATATATATATATATATATATATATATATATATACATACATATTGATAACTTAATTTAGTTCCCAAAAAAATTTGAAAAGATAATCTGCTAATACGTGGAGTAGTTGATCAGTTAGGTAAATGGATGGAATGCTATCCACTATCCTACATATTAGAAGAAACTGGTGCCAAAACTAAAGTGTGTGAATGTATCTCCATGTTTGGTTGCTCTTTACAGATCCTTAGTCATGGAACTTGAAATTTTGATACAATGTTGTTTCATGTAATATGTGTTGTTTACGAAATTACATACACTTGGAGAAGTCATTTCCTCAACTTGTTTCGTCCCATATTGGCAGTACAAATCGAGTGCAGTAGATATTCATGCATGAGCAGAGCATGCACAGCTACTTAAGCAAACCAATGGAGCGTGAGAGGGAAGGATATGTTCAGGCTCAGACAGACATCCCACGCCTTCAGTTGATGTATACAAAATGCTCTGTGCTACTGTTGGGCTCATACAGGGGTTTCCCTTGATCATCACGTCATTCATATAATGATCGCTGCCTCAGGAAAATGAAGGTAGATGGGATTCCTCTTTTTCAGCACTTGCGCCCTCAAGTGGCTATCAACTGCAAACATCAGTGTGTACCAATTCCTGCCTCCGTTGCTCCTTCTGTTCTTGCCCAAAGCTCTGCACCTTAGGCACATGCGAAAATTATCATCACACTCCATTTTTATAACCAATATGGACCAAAAAGAGGGTTAGACTTCCCCAAGTCTGGAAATTACAAATGAAGGACAACGCCATATAAGTCATTATTCCATGGGCTGGGAGAGTAGTAAAACTGTGTGATCCTAAAGATAATTTCTGTTCCATAAGGGAAGAGACTTAGCCAGCCAACATCTAATTTGCAACATGTTTTCAGTACCCAGAAAATGCAGTTGCAGAGTATGTGGTAAGTCTGGAGGTGGTCCCTGATAGGGAGTACAGTTTCATCACAAATAATGTCCAAAGAGCACAAAAAAGTGAAGAGACGGGATCATGTGAAGCTGGAACAACTAATTATAATGTCAAGGTGGCAGAAGGAATCTATGATGGTGGATCTTGGTGACGAAATCACAGATAGGTAAAAACTCAGATCGATTTTGGCAGGATAATATATGGCGGCTAAAGAGTTCCCACCAGTAGTCTATAGGATCAATGATTGCAAAGAAGAATATGTAGCATCGTGATTGCCCCCAAATCGGTGATGATACGAATCATCCTATGTGGTTGCAACATTTGTTCATTGGTATGACAACAAAGAATTATATGAGGAACAACAAGGAATGAACTAGAGCACCCATTGCGGTGTTGGAGACATCTCCATGACTATGATCAGTGAATAAACAAGTATAAAAGATGTATTATTTGATGGAACTAAATGGGCTTCTGGGTTATTTGGTGAATAAATGGTTCGAGAGGTAGTTATAAATGTTTCGTGTTTTTTTTTTCTCTATGTATTCGGTTTGGTAGTGGTTATACAGCAAAGCGGGTGTATTTTTATAATTATCTGCAGCATGGATTCCAATATGTTTATACTATTCAGTTCCATTGATTCACTGTATTGTTGACCAGGGGGCACAGTCCATATATCCAATATATCAGCAAATCCCCCTGATCAAGAGCTCCGTTGAAAGTGATGCTCCTCATTTTGTTTCACACGTTGAATCTAAATCTTAGCACCGTGAACAAGGTATGGTCATATCATACAGGTAGCAAAGCTGATAGCCGAGTTCAATGATCTGCTCCTGCATGTTACCTGTAGGGTCACATCAAAGAAAGCGCCCCATCTCTACTATATCTATAAGAGACAGATCTCTTAATTTCCCTTATGCTGACGAAGAAGTGTTTATGGAATCCTGCCATACAGCAAAACGCCATCTGGGTAACATTCCTTAATATTATTTTTCTGGTGCGATGGTACCAGTCTGCAAAGTGTGACATCATATTTTTAATGTTTTAATACAAACACACCCACACACACACCCACACACCCACACACACACACACCAGCATTGGAAGCATTGAATGTGAAGTGGGTTCAACAAAAATTAATGCTTTCAGGGAATTGGCACATGCAGTGTGAAAAGGGACAAATTTGGTTGTTTTCTATGAACTGGTGTGTTAGTGTGCGCTCATGGCCAGGCAATCAATTTGTCACAGGATATCTATGTTAATCAAGAACTGATCTTTGAAGTATGATTGCACTAATTGCATACCCATAAGGACAATAATGCTTGAAAACGACAATTAGCTGACAATATTAGGATAATCTAAGAACCACTCAAATATATTACTGGAAATATCATTTTCTGTACCTTATATGTTAGCCCTGAGTACTACACATTACCAGATACTTTGCCAATGTCCAAGAATAATGTAAACTTTTTTTGTTTTGTTTTTGTTTTTGTTTTTTTGTTTTTTTTTTTTGGTTTTTGTTTTTTTGTTTTTTGTTTTTGTTGGCTCAATAGCTTATCTAACTCATGGTAGGAAGAAGCTAATGAAGAGTCGAAAATCCTTACATAAAGCCTGACTGGTGAGCCGATTATTTCACGAGAATGATTACAAAAATGTTTAAACACGATATTTTCAAACACTTCCCCAACCTAAGTACAGACACTGGCATGGAAAAAAATTACACATATCCGCATGTACTGTAGAGTATTTGCTTTCTGTTTGTTCGTTTGTTTTGGTTCACGGGAGTTGCATGCCACGGAAAAAGAAATTGGAAGCTCAGTCAGCGAAGCCAAAATAACAGGTGCAGCTTCCATTAGATGTTTTCCACTGATGTCTATGTAATCATGAGACTTATCAAACTTTTAAAATATTTTTTACAGTAAAATTAGTATTAACAAGATCGAGTTAAATTAAAGGACTGACCAAATCCGGTAAAAGAAATTAAGAAGTGTTAATCTTACATTTTGAAGGAGAAATCGATAAACAAATTGAGCTTTAGCATAATAATCCAATAAATGTTAATTCTTATGAGTAAGAGATGGGTTAGGGTAGCAGGGATGTTGAGATTTAGAAAATGATTAATGGTATTCTAGTAACCTTTTTTGACACTAGGATATATTCAGGTCATCTCGGTGTTCATCATTTTAAATATCCTTATATTTGTGTTCTGCAGATTTTAATTGCTCTCCATTAAAAATGAAGATTCTGACAAAAAGAAGTCCAGGCACCTGTTTCATAGTTGAGACTTTTAGCGTTTTCATATCTGCATTTAACTTGACACGTAGGTGATAGAACTTGTAAATTGTACAGAGGCTCTATTTTTTCTTTTTTTTTTAAAGAATACATTGATTTGTAGCTTCTAGAAAAAAAAAACCCTTTCGGCAAAACTCCCAACAGACGTCAGTATCGTCTGATGTGAAATAGAAGGTTCAGTTGACTCCTTTTAGACAAATATTAAATGCTTTGAATTTAGCTTTAATCTTCGCCAAAATAGGAGACTCATAAACCGGTTCCTTTTGGAGTTGAAGCAGGACAGTTGTATCAACAACACAGTGGTCACAGTTTGCTAGTGGAAAACGCACACGACTATAAAAAAAAAAGAAAAATGGCATTCGGGATTTTGATTCTATTTGGCTTTAACAAGTTTAAGTGTGGGCAGTAATACGGGTAAGCTCATTCAGGAGCACAGTTAAATAATTACATCAGTAAGTTGATTGGGTTTTTCTCCCATCTGTGTATTAACAATTAACATTAAGATCCCGTGCCTTAACAACATGTGGAATTCCCGAAACTATCTTCAAATTGTTATTAGAAAAGGCTGATGAATAAGGCGGTCTATATACAACGTCAAACTTTTTTTTTTAATTTTGAAGCTTTTCAAACAACATAAGCGTGAAGTCAGCAATTTCCGAATCACTGCGCCTTTTTGCATGTATAATGTTGGGAACATTATGTGCTACGTCACCAGCAGTTCTGAGTGAACAATACGAATGATGTCTTAATAATCAGATATATGGAAAAACATCAGCAGTATAATTACAAGGTAAGGAATTTTCTGAGAAAGTTATAATGTCCAATTCGGGTGTGAGGTCAGAAATTATTGATCTTATGTTGTCTTGGAAATGACTGTGATTAGTCAAATGACGAAACGAAACATTAATGTGGCTTTGGGTAGGACTAGGATTCACATGAACATCCCCCGCTAAAAGTAATACTGAGGAAAAAAAAACAAACAAAAACATACTCAATTTTATCTGGATTTTTGTAAAGAATTGTGTAGTTCACGTAAGCGAGCAATATCATCCTTCTATGAGATGGATAATGAATATTAAGTGTGACTGAATTCAATAAAGTATAAATTTGCACGTAGCTACAAATATATAAATACTCGACAATTTAACACAAAACTCCCGGATTCATTACGTATAATACACAGCAGAAAATAAAGTTCAAGTTAGGACATTACGCACAAGGTGCTTCAGTATGCTGATCAAAGTACAT
The DNA here is from genome assembly GCA_964020975.1 of Hermodice carunculata. Classification (NCBI taxonomy): domain Eukaryota; kingdom Metazoa; phylum Annelida; class Polychaeta; order Eunicida; family Amphinomidae; genus Hermodice; species Hermodice carunculata. Next base: position 41,600,375 of record OZ026621.1, read on the forward strand.
AGCTTCAAATATTTATTATAACGTTGAATACAATAGGTCACACTTCCTCGAAACATATGAAACATAACAATACATTATTCAATGTAAGCCGAAACTACACAGCAATGTACTTTCACAAGAAAAAAATCAAATTCAAGCAGAACGCTGTATATGTATATAGTGGCGTGTAAACAAGCTATGCTGCAAAATGTTAACACGCATTATAAAGGTGACTTTTAGAAGACCAACAAATTCCATTTGACGAACAAATACAGAGCATTGTGAACGACGTCATGGAAAAGGGCAATAAACTAATAAGGTTCACAAGACATGTATACACTATAGTGGCATAATTCATTATCATCACATCCAGAACACATTGTGGTATGTAACGTACTGAAAGATCACTGTTGTGCATACACACAACAAAGTAATATATATCCGGTTATAAAACACAATCTCAGAGTCCTAGTACATGGAAGAGATTTCGTAATATATGAAACGTGGACACTAAAGTACAACAAAATAAAGCAGTGCATATCTGTTTAACGATTTTTGTCAGGTTTTGAGGCATTCTTACCTCTGTGGATCTGAAAGTGTCACATAGTAATAAAAAACACACATTGCTGTAATATGTTTGGGTACAACAGATTTGTGCAGTTGATCATAAGCATTATAGCCTTTGGCAATTAAAAAGAGATGCAGATCTAATTAGTCAGCTCCTCATTCTACAGTTGAGGGCCACCCATTCCTAGCAAAGATGCCGGGTGGTGCTTTTCAATGGACCTGCGTCAACTTATTCACTACGCTTTATGTATATATCAACAAAATAAACGTATTATCTTCGAGGAAATTATATTTAAAAATGGAGTGGAACAGATAGAGTGGAAACTGAGCATTCAATGATTCGTTCCTGTTGAATGAGTTATATAAATATTATTGACTTCCATAGGTTAATATTTTCCAAGCTCAGAAGCATAAAAATGTTGTTAAGCTGAAGTATATCCTTCGGTCCCCATGGTACCTGTGGTAGCATCTGCTGACCACGAGTCGATATGTTCTCTGCCTGCTGTGATCTTATGGTGAGTCAAACATTTTACCAGTTATAGGAGTCAGTTGTCTTGCAAGATATATTTTCATCATAGATTTTCAATCAAGGTCTTCATTTCAAAATTCTTCGAATTTTCGTGTTTTCAAACATGGGTGATGCCGCGTACGTTGTGTTACTCTTACGGCAAGTGTTGAACCGTAGTGTTTTCACATATAACTTCGTGTTATTCCTAATGGACTAGTCGGTGATGCACTCTGTTATAAGATTGCAAATTAGGTCTCGCTACTTCGTGTGTGTATAGTTGGGGGGAGGGGGGATGCAACCCCCATTTTGTAAAAGGTAAACGTCCTGGATGTCAGAAACGGCCAGGAATGTAAAGAAAATGTATATCTGGTACGGGGATATCTAAAGGCTCCGTAAAAGGCGATTGCCAATGCAAGCATTAATGTCAATTCACAATTCCAAACCGTACAAGTACCGAGACACCTAACTCAGTTTAAGAGGGGCAGAAGCATACGCCTGTTGGAAGCAATTTGGCCACTTTCTACGAAATGGCCTATGGCCACGTCTAGCTTTTATGTTTCTTTTCTTTTTCTTTTTATTTTCTTTTTTTTTTTTTTTTTTGCTCATTTGTAACAATTTTGTATTTTTTTTCGCAATGTCCGATTTCCTTTGCAAAACAAACTCTCAGATTTTCCTAAAACTTGATGGAAGGGTGCCCTTTGGACGGGTCCAGTAAAAGAGTTCATTGTCACAGGATGTTGCAGATTCCCTATTTCTAATTCTTAATTCCGGTATTATTCAGTAAGCGCATACAGTCCTTTTGATTACTATTATGTAATGAAAATGATTGTGATTGCAAATAACATTTTTGACTTCTCTAAATGCTTGACCTTGATACACTTCAGGACTTGTAGCTGTGCACATTAGGTAAGGCTCTACCAATTTTCTTTTAATAGTTACGCTCTAGTGATTTTATATATATATATATATATATATATATATATATATACTATCAATTATTATTTCTTGTGTGTGAAATATTAACACAATTCTTCTTTGAACATGCACACACCCAGTGAGCTCTTGGACCTTTATTTGTTCAGCAGGTACAGCTGTGATTTATATCTCTTCTTTCCTGAAAATTGATGCTTTCGCCATTTGAAACTTCTCCTAAACTGTGTGTGCTATGCTCTTCAAATTTGGTAGAATGCACATGAGTTTGATCTCTACCAAGTTTATTCACTATTTGGTGTTTCTGACATCTTTTTTTATTTTTACCATATTATCAAAACTGAAAATTATTATTCAGTACACGTATATACGTAAGATTTGTTACAATAGAGAAACCAAGGAATCCCTTATATTTTGATTCCACTCAGAAATGGTGGACACGAGGCATATGGTATATTAAAACACGAATTGGAAAACTACGAATGGGATTTCTTTTTGTGACGAAAATTATGACATTACGTGACTTTGAAAAGTCAGACTGCCATTTTTTTTTCATGGTGATGGAGATACTGGCCCCTCTTTACCACCAAACAGTAATTGGAAAACCAGTTTCTGAATTTGTCATGGTGATGGTAATTTTGAGCTTGAGCAACATTGAACGGTCAAAGTAATATATTGGCCTATGCGTGGCCAATAGTAGATCCTGTCGTATTTCATATAAAATCATTGACTTCTAAAATGTTTGAATGAAGAGTTTGAATTGCAGATGGCGACAATAGTCTGACGGAAAGGTGACTTTCATATTCGGTGAAGGGACCCAGGGCACCTGCGTCTGTGCATGCATGCTCAGCGCAGCACAGGACTTTAATAGTCCACATGTTTATTTATTTACTTATTTGTTTTTATTCATCCTATTAAGCGCTTCATTTGTTAACATGTAATCTGAGCTGATAGGACGGTCTCCTCCTTTAATCATTTACCCACATTCCCTTCAATTTTAGAGGAGATTCCCATTGACTTGGCCTGTATTAGATGCAAGTGATTAAGCCCAACTTTATTCACTTTTTTGCAAGATGTTTGCAAATCGTCGTCTGTTTTCGACTTCCGCAAAACGGTGCCTTTACCTGAAACTTTGTGGACATGTTCTTTGTGGTAAGGAAACAAAAACTTGTAATACGTGAATGTGGATGCATGAGTTGTAATCAATTACTCAATCCTGTCATTTATACATCAATTTATATATATATATTGCTATTTAGCACTATGTAAGTGAACAGGCACTAAAAAGGTTATTTATATTTTGTCCTCGCCAAACCTGTGTGACAGAGTGACCTCACGCTTGGTGGCAATTAACATTTGTGTGAGTTTCTACAGAATTTGTTTACATATTCATGGGCCAATTTTTATCTTATTGTTGATGGGGAAATCAAAGTGTATTTCCGCTGAAAAAAGACAAGCAAACAAACAAAGAAATGCCCAGGCAATTCCTCTAAAAATTATAGGGATACATATGGGTATGAGCACGTTGCTTGCACAGGACGTATGTGAATTTACCCTCATTCCAATGAGGACACACACACACACACACACACACACACACACACACACACACACACACACACACACACACATATATATATATATATATATATATATATATATATATATATATATATATATATATATATATATATATATATATATATATATATATATATGGTTGTCACTTGATAATTTGAGAACTACTGAAACTATGATTTTCATGCCACTGGCCCTCTATCTAAGCGATTTACACAATATATCAGGGACCGTAGCTTAATTCCTGAGATCAAAAGGTCCCTTAAGGAATTTTGCACTTCGTTTTATTGCCTCAGAACCATATGCCTTGTGACCTATTTCAACTGGTATCATGACATTTGTGCATAAAACACGTCAGGAACGATAGCCATGATCTAATTTCAAAGGTTCCAGGTCCCCTCTAAATATTGTGAGTGGGAGGTCAGCTGAATACATCATTGTCATAGGCATCTTTCTTTTAGTCGGTCCTCTCCATACCTCAGTTGACAAATCCGTTCTAGTTAAATGGGATGGGATCATTGCCCATTATCCCCATAACTGTGCCCGTCTACTCTTGTGCAGTCGTTATGCTGCAGAGCAGCATGAAGAAGGAAGTTATCTTGGATATAACAGTCAAAGGTCTTACACGCAATTATTACAGCCATTTGAACAATGTCAGAAACATCAAGGATGTTTGCTGTAGCAGTGGGTGAAGTACGTAATGATGTAAGGTAATTTCGTGATAGCATATACATGCTGGAACAGATTTGTTATATGTCCTATACTTAATTCTTTGGATATATACATTTCTGTAGACAGTGTACTGCCTGCCTCAGACTGTCAAATACAAATATTTTCTCTTTATTTTGGCTTAGGAATGGAATATATTAAGAAATTATTTCCAGCTAAATTCCCTAATAGTTCTGGCACTATTCAGGGGCTAAATTCTATTTCCGTTCATCACAGTCTTTGTTGTAAGAGAAAACAGGCTACTGGACTCCTCTGGAAATTGGTTCCCTATTGATGTGATTACTGCACCTATATCTGTGACATCAGACCTGAACTTCAGTGACCTGGAGGGTTGTGCTCTTAGCGGCATTCAACCAGTCCTTCCCCCTTAAGATTCGTTCATTTTTCCAACTTGTTTGCCACGTGTGTCACTTCAGCACAAGTTGCCATCCATTTCGGTAACAAATCTGACATTACGATTTATTTGTGCGGAATGGTATACCCAAGGCCAGTAAGTTCTAGTAAGCATTACTAATATCTTGTGAGGTTTGGTGTATTTCTTAAACCTTGAGTGACGGGGAAGGGCAGCAAAGTCATCACCATGACATAGGCTAGTATATCAGTCTCACCACTCAGGGTCAAAATAAACACAACGGGAATCATCCGTACCGGTATCTTCCTATTAAGGTTTAGCCATGCATCTTGCTCCATTATGACCAAGAGATATACTGATGTGTCTGATTGGATGCGTGAACAACAACAGCAATGGTGATGTTAATTATGTTAATAATTAATTACTTAAATGTCAAAATTCATAGACAATATTAAATTATATTACATCACCATCCCCTTTGCAATGTTGGTAGAGGGGTACTCGAGGTACTTGAGAAGTATAAGTGTGTATAATCAAAGCAAGCCATACAATCCTGTTGGCACTTTGCAATGTATACATTGGTTTTAACCTATTTATTGGAAAAAAGGGCAATTGTGAAAAAAACGTATATGGATCTGCCTCGTATATATAAAAAGAGAGGAGGAGCAGGCACAAAACATAAGGACGAGAACGCAAAGGAAACATTACAATCTGCAAGGACAGATAGACTGGCAACGATACACGAGTTAAGGAATTTATATAGAAAACACCACACACAGAATACAGTCGAAGTGCACATGTGGTCAATCTTACAAACACAATCTGTATTATTATTAGGTAAAGCAACAGGCAGATTAGGAGCAGTTACGTAGGTAATGAATTACTACGTAACTGCTCCTAATCTGCCTGTTGCTTTAATATCACCTTTACTGCATCGAGTACCATTTCATTTTGTTGGGCACTACACGTTTCAATGCTATAAAGTAATGTTGCTACTGAAAACTAAGGGCCCTAACAGTACAAAGGAACATGTCGATGTGGGGTCTGAATCCTAAAATAACTGTAAGGGAGGAAAAAAACAGTACGTACATACTGTTTGACATAGCAAATTGTAACAAAATAGTGTAACACTAAAACCTGTTAACATCAGTTATCAAACTTTGAAACCTTGTTTCACATCAATCATCTTTGAAACAGGTGTACATGTTAATGCCTATTATATCAGGTTTATGAGAGTATAAGTCAAAGCAATGATTAGGGGTTTTCCTTTAACTGGCATTTATTATGCATACCCACACATTCAAACACAACATCACTCACACTTGAACCTCGTACGTTGTTCTATTACTATTATTATTATTATTATTATTATTATTATTATCATCATCATCATCATCATCATCATCATCATCATCATCATCATCATCATCATCATCATCATCATCATCATCATCATTATCATTATCATTATTATTATTATTATTATTATTATTATTTATTTATTTATTTATTCAATTATAGGGGGGGGGGAGGGGGCAGTTCCTATCGCTAAAATGTTATGCGCTAAATTTTGCATCCAAGCATGTGCCATTCCATCGTATAAGGCACCGTTTACATGCATACACCTATTTATTCGTTTTAGGGTTCAAATATGTCACCGGTTATGTTTGCTGGTCTGTTGGAAATTTCATTTTGATATAATATGGCAATTCAACCGCGCTTACTTTACTGATCGATTTAGATAACATGCTTGAAACTTTGTAATGTACAAGTGACATGTTTCTTTATTTTTTGTCAAAATGTATGGGGTGTGACGAAAAACAATCAGAGCCCTAAACAATAGAAACAATGCTTCCTAGGTACTTTGATTGCATTACAGAATAGTTGTCCACAGCATCTATATTGTTACTATTTCATAAGTCAAAATTACCTAAATTTAAGAAATATCCTCTCATGGCAATAGAATAATAGTTGCAAAACTTTTTACTTTCAGTGTAAAACATATTGAATTACCACTTCAATTGGTTTAATGTAAAGGTACAGCTCAAGGGTATCGTACCTCTTAACTCAACAAGATCTGTCTGCTATAAACACCACTTGAACAGAGGGACGCCTATGGAACGTTGCGTCAGACGATTGTTCTTTGATTGTTTCATTATACTGAGGGGCGGGTGCACTTGATCGGTCCCTCCTTTTAGTTTTTGTTTAGAGACTATCCTTTGCCAAGATTTGGGTTGTTTGATTGTACCCAGCATTGCGACTGTTTTAAAGATTTCTCTATTCGGGATTTTAAAGGTGTCAAATTGGTTATTCCATCTATGAATTAGGTTGAATTGTGGTACTGGCATATAAACCTAAGCTACTTTTGCTGGTGATAGGTACAATACTATCGACGGTATGTAACATTTCGAGTAAAGACAAAGCTTTTTATCAGCATCATGTTTGTAAGACTGAAACTTCGCAATTGGAAGCTATATTGTTATTCCCGTTCCTTATATCTATTTGTTTTTATCATAAACTGTTCGGCAACCCCTGCCCCCCCCCCCCCCCTCCAAATGACGTGTCTACTTAATTTTGGTTATTATTGAGGTAAAGGGTGAAGACATGTATATGTATGCATGTATCTTTATTCGTACAAAGTACGATGATAGAAAGAAAAAGAAAACAAGACAAAAGAGAACCCAGCTATTCAGTACACAGTGTGACCACAGTGTCCTTTTACTCACTGAAAGAGAAAAAGGAGAATTATTTCCTATCTCTGACATAAACTAAATCAACATCACACTAGCAGAATCAATGTAATCAGTGAGCAATTTCATCTGTGCAGATTGAATTTTGTCGATAATGTCAATAACGCTGCAATTGCTAATATCATATTTCAGTAAACTATACATGCTGCATATCGATATAAGGGAGTTACTTAAATGCGACTGAATTCCTTGTAGGGCTAACTTACTATATATTTGAAAATATTAATAAGAGCTTTATATAAAACGCCTAAAAAAACCCCGAGAAATCTGATATGCAATTGCGATACTACAGATGTGTTCTCAAATATTAGGCTTAAGAAGTTACAATGGATATTAGAAGGAATGTTGAAGAGACGGCGAATACATTTTCTCCATGCAGTATAAAAGGTCGAAACGAATAGGTGTGAAAAATCCCACAGAACCCTAACAAAGAGTGAAATGCAAAAGTATTTGAAATACTAAATACTCGGCAAATATCCATCACTTTTGCGTTATGTTAACTTTATAGGAGCCAATAATGTCAAATCAGCGGCATAGCTGAAAGCACCCATAGACTTATCACCTACATAGCATCCATAACCCGACATCTTCAACCGTCTAAGTAGTTCATCATAATATAATACAGTTAATATTGGCGAAAGAGCCCTGTTCTGTTTCACTCCGTTACTGACAGGGAATGGTTGCCTAAAAACCAGACCAACGCACTCTGACGGTTTGTGAGATGTAGAATAGAGTCAAGAATCGTAATATCAATGGGCATAATTTTTTTATTTTTTTTTTGATAAATATTCTGAAGAGTTTGGTATGCTCAACACGATCGAAAGCCTTTGTTGCATGAAGCAACATGGCATATACATTGCCACCAGCAGTGGTATAATACTGTAGCACCTCTTTAACTACAATGGTACATTGAATAGTGGAGTGGTGATTTTTGTATGTGAACTGCAAGTCTGTGTTCTTCAGTATGTCAAACGTCTGGTTAAGAATCACCCAGTCCAGCATTTTCCCGATCACACTACTAAGTGCTATTCCTCTTTAGTTATCCAAAGTATGAAGTGACTTTGTATTATTTTTAGGAATAGGAATAGGAGGAGTAGACATGCATAACCCCTGTGGAGAGAAACCATGACCTACTACACTGTGGTCACAGGTACAATAAATGTATTCAAAAGTTATATATATATATATATATATATATATATATATATATATATATATATATATATATATATATATATATATATATATTAAAAAATTGGAAGCGAATATTTATCGTCAATATATGTGTCACCTGTGATGTGATTAACAAGATGTTTGAGATGTGTTTGAAATGCCTCCTAGTAATGTTGGATAAAGACAATGTTACCTTAGGCATTCAGCATGTCAGAGAACATTGTTACTGTGGCTTTATTTTATTTATTTATTTGTTTTTTTGGAACCTATGTATATGTTAGCGTATATGTGCATATATATATATATATATATATATATACACTGAGCAGTCAAATCTATTTTATTCTTGCATACATTTATCAAGGGAAGATTCCTTTGTTATACTTTCATATATATTTACCTGGTAAAGTTTTCCATTTGTCAAATACTGGCCAAAAAATATCGTTCTCATGTCGTGGTATGTCTACTTGCACACTTTGTATATTTTAGATTTACAAGGAAATCCACCCGAAACGAGGACTTGATTGACAGAATGTAAACTCTTTTCAACAAAGCATCACAAAGACTATAACGTCCATGGTCCCAGTGGAGCTCCCATATGCTGCATCGATACCGAAAGGAAATAAAAATTAATTCAAAGTAAAAGCAATACCTTTTAGTAACACTTACCTGGGATTGACTTCCACTATGTCTCTCTACTCAAGTGTACTTACTGATGATTGTAAAGAAACAACCACGGGTTACCATCCCCAGCACCATCCCGTCTGTGCTTACAAGGATGTTTCGGCCTTCTACACAACTAAAGTAGGTTGTGTGAGTATACACAGGTTCCTCATTCCTCTGAAATGATATCAATTGGGCAAATGGGTTGGCTTTCAGATAAAATGATTACAGGGTGCATATTAGAAAAGACTCTTTCATCACATGTTTGGATGTAGAAATCATTTTGGAGGGTACAGACTGTGACCTCGTTTCTTTATATTTTTTGCAAGTTGATTCGGTGGCATACCACCCTGAGGAACACAGCAGTTGAAAATTTAGGGTAGATGCAAGACCCATAAATAGGCATGTAGTGCCATTACTTCGCTTAAATGTTTCAAATATAAAACAAAATAGCACCCGATTGTTCAAAATGAGATATGTTTGTGAACATTTTGCTGTGTGATCCATGACTCACACATTTCTAACTCCTTCAGAGATTTATGGTGGCACCTTTTCATTATGGAAAGCAGACTCATGACTATAAAAACTCCAGAAATATGATATCACTGCTAAAGACAATAAAGAACTCAGTTCAGATGGATGAGAATTTCTAACTATAGCCAACATCCTGTAATAAAGGCAGTGTGGAGATTCACTTACAATCACTGTATTCCATTGCAAAAACTAAAAACCAACATGACATATGTTAGTGGGTGTTCACAAAATCTGCCTTATAAATATCACAATTTATTATAGGCATCATTGGCAAAGATGTAGAGGAGGATACCCCAGTAACATGCATGTACAATTTTTGCCCATATGCGTACTGGTGTCTTGCATTAAATATGAAGGTTGGAGAAAATTTTTGCTTCAGTTCAATTTTTGTTCTACATTTTTGCCCACTAAACAATATTTTCAATACCCAAAGATCATTTGTTCGATAATTTCGAACACCACTTGTTCACTTAAGGTAATATGTGAGTAAAGCGGCCCGCTTCTAGGGAGATTGATTGCGGAGTATATGTTAGAATTGAATTTCACACGTACAAGGTGACGCCTCGTACATAATCTGACCACAGTAGTATATATATTATTTCAAGCTCAAAGGTACAATGTGCAGTTTTTATTTGGATATTAGTGTCCAATATACTTAATGTAGTGAATGAATACGCAAAGCTACAACGTGAGTTCTGACAGTCAACACACAAGTTGGCGTGAATGCTCCCAGTACTCTGGCTGTTGCAACTGGTGATGTCTACAAATTCCCAACGAAGACTCGGTTGTCCTGTTCTCATGGTTTTAAAAATTATAAGGAATAATTTGACATATGACATGTTTGGTACCGACTGTAACCTTGCTCCATAACAATTTTCAAGGTTGATTTAGTAGCGTAACACTGTAGGAAAAACCCAAAACAAAAACAAAAAAAAAAAAAAACAAAAACAAAAACAAAACAAAACAAAACAAAACAAAACAAAACAAAACAAAACAAAACAAAATTAAAAAAAAAAACAAAAACAAAAAAAAACAATAAAAAACAAAAAAAAAAAAAACACTGTAGAAAAAAAACGAAACAAAACAGAAAAACAAAAAAAAAACAAAAACAAAACAAAATAACAGAAAAACAAAAAAACAAAAAACAAAAAAAAAAACAAAAAACAAAAAAACAAAAAACAAAAAAAAAAAAAAAAACAAAAAACAAAAAAACAAAAACCAAAAAAACCATGAGCGGTAAAACAAACAAAAAAGGAAGAAGAAAAAAACTAAAAAAAAAAACAAAACAAAACAAAACAAAAAACCAAAAAAAAAAAAAAAAAAACAAAACAAAACAAAAAACCAAAAAAACCCAAAACCAAAATAAAATAAAATAAGATAAAAAACCCTGAGCGGTAGTAAGGAGTGGGTGGGCCATCAGAGTCATTTAAAGTAAAGTGGTACTTAAAAAAATTGCTTTTATGTCTGAGAAGCGCCTGTTTGCTACGTATCACTATACCTATGCATACTATCTGTAGATATAACAGTGATAATCAAATGCATGGACTTCACGTCTGACAACGAAACAAACATGCAACTGCCACCCCGCTTCAGTTAATAAATGAAATCCACATGACTCATCACAGACGTCCGTCGGTCCATGTTTGTTCTCATTGCCATACTTCAAGAAAGCAAAGCATTACCAGAAGTACATTAAGTGTGCCCTAGTGTCATATAAATGGATTGGATATAGTTAAACATCAGTGAACTGACTTTTCAGGGCACACAGCAACTAATCTGCCACTGTTATGTCTCATTCGTTTTTCCATTGAATAAAAGCAGGTACCTAAACAAAATTTGGCGCCTGAACTTTCCTAATAAAGAGCTTTGATAATATAGCATATGATCGACATTCACTGCGCTAAAAGTCACAGGGGTCAGTTTTCGTGATTGAACAAGTATCAGTATATTATTTGAATCAAATCAGCTTTTGAAACAAAATTCCTTACAACAGTTCTGGTCCTCGTGTTGGGAACTCTCGTGCGTCTTCTTCGCAACGTCAAGGCCTCAGACCACCACCACTGGCAGAGGTGTGACGAACAGAAGAGTATTGTTTTTTTTTCCAATATTCTGGATTAACAATATTTGTAACGCATCTCAAATAAATGGAGGACAAGAAAAAATAAGTGGAAAAGGGGATCACGTGGAAGAGATAAACTCTGAAATTACACTGCTACAGGAATGGTGAATCGCTGCTTAGCGTTCCTCAGTGAACGGTGTGGTGCCAATGTGTTGCATACTTTATTTGGACGAAAGCACCCCAAAATACATTTACAAAAGTGCAAATATACACTACAGCAATTAAATATCTGTACCTAAATTACACGTATCAACATGTTTGCTGCAGCAAGGGCAATCAGCGAAAACTCTTCGTATCTTTCACGATACGCATGATACAGTATGAGGATCCATTTAGCTACCACAATTGATACGGGAACCCAACCTGGGTTCCAGATAATCAACCTACATTAAGGCAGGCAGAAGGCTTCAGGTAGGTTCTGCAATTTCTTAAAAGTTGATTCTGAATTATATTGTGCAAATACTGGAACTTAATGATGTACTGCACACTAGTATATCCAGAGTCAAATCAGCTGGTCCAAGGCATAACAAGAAATATGTGTGGTTCCGATAGCACCGACTGACTCGGCTGAAAGGCCCGACCCTAAATAAATTTGATGACACATATTAAAAATTAAAAAAAATAAATAAAAATAAAAAATCAAGCCACCCATCCCTTATTAAATTTCATCAACCCTACCTGAAAGATTTGATCAAGAAAATGGCCGTCCTGTGCCGTTATTTTGCAGTCAACTCAAGCAAAGCTTTTTATGTCAACTTGTCTGGAGGGTTAACTTGGGCCTTGGAAGCTGCATAGACGCAGTAGTACAGTCAAACAGCATATCCTCAGCATAGCTGCATTGCCTCGGTTGTTCTGTGATTGTTATCCGATAAATTCAGTGGGTATTAAACGTCCATTCTCAAGTTACCAGGGCAAACTGTTGTTAAAATACCCCAAACATGACATACTCTCCTAACTTTAATCTGCCCATTCAGTTGTGTCATCTCCGGTTACAAACCCAAATCCTACATGACATCGTGCCAAATCATGTCTGTGTGGGTTACTCCCAATTTCATATTATGAAATAATAGTAGCCAGGGTATGTATGTGTTATTAATGTTAAGGAAGGCTAACTTGTCGAAGGAATGTAAAGCGCAACATATAACGGGACTTTTCCCTTGTGAGCATTACCTAAAAATGTAAATATAATTTCCTAAAGTTATCGGCTGTGTGCAGCGGTGGACCCCGGAATAGGAATATTGTATCTGACACTGCAGTAACCCTCAGGCTATGAATTAAGTTGTAGCACCGGCCAGAGTGCCTAGGACACCCACTGGGTAAATGATCGAGCTCAGTGGAGAAGGTTGTCCTGATATTGAACACAGGTCTGAAACTAAGGCCGGTTATTTATTTAATTGGTAACAAGCGTTTGAAATTCGAAAACTGCATGCAGACAGTTTGGCACAATTTCACAAACTAGAAAGGTGTGCTTTGTGGTCTATTGAAATCACAATCATAAAGAATGTTGCAACACCACTTTTTTTTTTTTTATTCTTTTGAATTTTTTTTTCACATTTCTGTTTTCTTTTTTTTTTTATCAACCAGCACACATTCTCCTGTTGACTTGCATACTCTGCAAGCATCTATTTGCGCGGCTTTAAAGCCGTAAGATAAGAAAAGCAAAAGATCAGAAAAAAATCATTACTTACAATGCATTAGGAAAGTAAGTTGCACACTGTGAATGAAAGCATCAACACGTACATTCAGCAACATAAAAATACTTTAATTTGTTTCAGAAGCAATGGCTAAAAATAGGTTTTCTGACTGTATTGTTTCTTTTCAAATTTAATTCTCAGTGTGTAATGCATCAGTATAAGGTTTCATATTTTGCTCATGACGACGTTTGACACCAAAACATAACCTCCTTAAGCTCACCTCTGGCTTTTCGAGCTGTAGCCATTGAACCAATTTGTGCTGTGTGAAATCAAGATTATTCCCCATAGCTACAGGCACAATTTATGTGCACCTAAGCATTAAATTGATTGCCCTCATCAATTCTGGTTGCAAAGAAATTTGTTACAGCACACTGTGCACCCTATGTTATCTATGCTGTTCCGCCAAACCAAGGATCTGGTCAAAAAGGTGAATGCATAATTAGTCGACTGCTACCAGAGCTATCACAATCATAATAAAAGTTAAACCTGAAAATTTCTGTATGCACAAGGGGTCTATTTTCCCGGTATGTTGGAATAAAAGCGAATAGGCAATTGTTAATCGTATCTTCTTCCGATAGTTTAGAGAGGCACGGTTTGTCCTCATAATCCGCCTAGAATGCTTGTTTTAATCCAACTCCGTTTTTGTTGGGTTGTTTATGTTTCTTCTTTTTTCTTTCTTTCTGTGTTTGCTTTCGTTTGAGTGTATGTGTTTGCTTGTTTGTTTGTTTGTGTTTGTATGTGTGTGTGTGTGTATGTGTGTGTGTGTGTGTTGTATCTTTTTCAGTGACTCAATTTGGGATCTGTGACACATAGCTGTATCGAAAGGAAAACTGGAATTTCGGTAAAGTCAGAGTGAAAATAGCTCGTAAGGACTGCGTGGTATAAGATTTTCTTTAGACACATATTTGTACATATGTCTTTTTTTTGCAATACAGAGGTGCATTTTGTTAAACTTAAATCGAAATATCCATGAAGTTGTGGACGATGGGGCTTAATATAACAGTCCTACGCCACTTTTGCCTTCGTGGTAGTGTTTCGGTTGTTTACAATTCGTTAGAATTTACGTTGTCATACCAGGCAACCATAAGACATATAAAATACAAGTACGTGTGCAAAATGAAGTGCTGGATCTTCCAACATTAAATATACATATACATTAAAATATGTATATATATATATATATATATATATATATATATATATATATATATATATATATATATATATATATATATTTGAATATACGCAACATTGTTCCAGTCAGTTTGAAATTGGTACGACCTGTACAAAGGGACACTACAGGAATTAGGACCCCTCTAAACAGCCACCTGATCTTGGCAAACGTTACTAATTTTTTGCCACAAATTGACTTTGACCAGTTCAAATTTATGACTTTCTCCTATTTTGTACTTAAATGCGTGGTTGTGACAAATATTTGAAGGAAATAAGGTTTTCTCAGTTTTTACGTTTAAAGTACGGTTATTATTACCTCTTATAAGCAGCTGGTTAATTGTAGCTTTTCTGTGCAATTGAAATGTTCCTGCTGGGTTGGATAAACCTACACAGCCACATGCGATTGGCATTCGCGAAAATGAGTTTATGTATAATAGCTCACAGATCCTGGTCCAGGTTTTCTGATTAGCTTCCTTAATTCTGTATACTGCTGATCAGCCTCTCCCTAGAGTACAAGTATCACTGCAAATAACATTATGACTTTGCATGAAATTTGTGCCTATGGTGGAGAATTTGTGAAGGCAAAAGCAAATACAGGCAGGTATACTCTGTACAAATGCCACTCTATGCGTATGTTTAATAGACACGAGATTAATAACCTTGTAGAATTGTGAACTGTGTTTTAAATTATTGTCCTGTTTCCATCTATTCCTTATAACTTCATTTTCATTTTGAAATAATAAAAAGTGATGATATATTTGCGGTCACCTATTAATATACACACTTTATGTTATTCTAAATTTAAGAACTTCGTACATAGGGCTACATTGCTGACGGAGAAGCTAAAAGCGATATTTACATTAATCGTTGCTGTAGAAGCATTGTTAATTCAATGAAGCTACGTTCAGTTTTACGCAATAATGTGTCATCCAGGCTAGAATATATATATATATATATATATATATACACGCCGGGGCCGCAGCGCTGCGATCGCCAAGTCGCTCTTCAATGCCGGAGGTAAAGAAGCAGATGTAAACACTTGTCACCTATGGCGGGTGGTGCGTGTGTGGTGAGTAGCTTGCACATCGTTGTATTCTAGAATATCATTCCATTCCATATCATTTTTTTTGCAAACAAACTGTTTCTATAATCAAAAAGAATCATTTCCGAGAAAAACTACGAGCTATTAAAAATGTATGGATAAAGAAAACAGTGAAAGTGTGCGGTGGAATTCCTGAGCATTAATGCCATTATGTTGCTAGGCAACGTGGGCCTAACCGCTCATCACGATTAACTGTTAAACAGAACAGTTTCTTATAAAACTAAAACCAACAATCTTTGTCTGTACTTCTACTTTTCAACTACAAGCTAGATCCGTGTAAGAATTTCCAGGCACATATAAGTTGAACCAAGGCCGTACCCCTAATATCGCCCAGTCCGCCAAATGTCAACACAGTTGCTATTCCACACGTATATAGCCTACGGGCAACGAAACTCGTTGTAATCAGAGTTTAGACGCATCAACTTAAGCTGGATAATATGCCCATCAAAAAATTATTTGTTTTTCGGTTTGGTAACATGAACAATTGTTGTTCTGGCAGACGCAGTAGAAATGTTAACCCTTTTCTGCCCTTGAAACAAAGATAATATATATATTTGGAAAAGCAGGGCGTAACAAATTTCTTAAAATCGTGACATGAAAGGCAAATACACCTGCTTGTGAAAAAGCTGGGACTTTACAGCTTATTGAGGGCTAATTGTGAACTTGATAGGCCTATATGTAATTCATCAGAGAGGCCTAACTAACTAAGCAGGCTTTGATGAAGGACCATATTGGGTATAGGCTACACAGTATGCAGGCCTACCTAGGGTACAGTGTATCACTTGCAGGCTTCAACTGCAGACAACTTGTGTATGGATATAACAAGAGTGTAATTAAGGGAAACAAATTTACTTCTATAGATTTTGCTCTTGTCCGTCTGTCCGGTCATCCATCCATCCGTCCATCCCAATTGCTTGTGTCGTGCATATGTCTCCAAGATCACTTGACCTACCGTCATGAAATTTTACAGGATGGGTCATATTTTATATGACCCATCATAATTAACTTGGTCAAAATCACTGCTGGTGAGGCTAATGTGCATTATTTTAATGCACATAGTTTTAATTAATAAAGTGAATGTTTGTGCAGGTTGAACATTGCCACTTTGGATGCCATTAACAAGGCAGCTAGTGTACATCTTAAATGGGCTTTCACCCTTCAAAATATAGTCCTCATATTATGATGAATCTATCCACCCACCAGTCTGTGAACTGGCCTCACATAAATTCATGACTGTTTAAATGGATATTTGTGCATACATTGGTATGCTAAATTATCTATAGACCAAATATGATTTTCTTTATACTTGCAGGGACAACAGAGAATACAGGGGTTTCACTACCACACCTAAAGACCTAAAGGAAAAAAAGGAAGGGATAAAAAACATGCTGGGTGCATTTAATATATCTGACCACGATTACGTGACAGCACCTGCCACAGGGCCAGCTGCTGTTAAGTTGTTACAACTGGACCATGATTACCTGGCAGCACCTGGTCCAGGGCCAGGTCGTTTTCCATTGGGAAGGTGCATGGGCAGCAGAAAGGAAGAGAAGAGGTGATGAGCTGCTAGAAAGTAGTGTGTCAAAAAAGCTTAAGGCAGAGGAAACTAAGCTCTTACACCTGAAAGAAGAATATTGTGCCTTACAAAAACAATGTGGTGCCTTAAAAGAAAATATGGCCCACAGGCGTCTCACACAATTTGGGGCATTCAGTGCTGCTGAGCAAAAAAACAACAAAAAGAACTCTTATCTGCATCACCTTGAACAGGGTATTCAATGTATGCAGCAAGAACACCAGAGAAAGGCAGAGACCATAACAAAAATGAACAGCAGCTTGGCTTGCCAGCAGACTCAGCTGCAGGTAACTCTGTCGGGTGGTTTTAGTTTATGATTCATGCTTGTATGTGCATTGCAGGTAGGCCCATTTCCAAAAATGTAGTACGCACAGTTTCCAAATAAGCACATAATACATATGCTTATTTGTATACACATAGATAAAAGCATATTTACGTGCATGTATACATGTATATGCAAACCTATGCATGGTTAGCATATGTAGACCTTTACTATTCTCTGTTTAGAATACAGTAAGGATACATATTTGCATATATGCATCACATGCATGTAAAATATGATTATGATTAAAAAAATGAAATATGATTACAACCATGTTCCTTTGTATGCTGGCCTACATGTATAACAATCATGTTGGCCCTCTTAATTTTGTACTTCCAAATAGGCCTAGATGTACACTGTATAATGTGTTAACCCAAAGGCAGGCTTATTGGTATCATACATTTATTAACAGTTACAGGATTGATGACTGTCCATTGGTTGATATATCTAGACAGTCACCAATTACATATGAACCATGACCTGATACAAGTGGCCAACCGACAGTCACCAATCGTGCATAATGATTGTGATAACCTCTAGGCCTACATATAAAGGAAGATGCTTGTAAAAAATATTTGGGAACAGTGTCATTTAGCAAAAGCCTGTATGCTATATGCTAATAGGGCTACATATTTGTATCTGAATACACATGCATATTTGTACCTAGCTGAACTTCAGATACTTGATAGTACCTTTTTACTTTTAAACCATGAAAATAAAAGCACAATTCAGCATAACACATGGTCCTGCTGTAGACTTTTCGAAAGTTACATGCAAGTATAGAACTTTTAAAGTTTTTGCTTGTTTATGTATATTTAATTGGCTCATCAGGACAAATACTCAAAATAAAGACAGTTCGTTTAGAAGTTATAAAGTGTATGAAAATCTTTGCCCATATCAATGTTGGTGGCGCCACGTATATATTAGGTAATATAACAGTTCAAAATGTGATCTTGTGACCATGATACCATCGAGGGTTTTCAAGTTAGCCTGATATAACTTTCAGGACTTATAGGGTGTGTGGAAATCTAGTGCCTTTTGATATTGGTGGCACCACCTACAATATAATGAAATATAGGGGGTCAAAATGTGAAAATCTTGTGAACACTTTAGCATCTTTCTTTTTGGGCAGATCGTCACAAAACTTGGTGGGGTTGTAGGGGAGATCAAAGTCAATGATACTAGTGGCGCCACCTATAATTTGACGGAAATTGTGAGCCAAAATGTGTTTTAAGATATAAAATTCTATTTCTGGAGAAGTAATTAGATTAGACTTGCCAAATTCATAGGATAGATAGACCATGTCCAATACCAGAGTGTTATGTAATATCAGTGACCTTTATCCAGTTTTGTGAGGTCAACATGCCTGTAAAGTTGAAAGAGGTGATTTTGTAATGGCAGGGTGTAGCTTGGATATCAATGGCAAAGTGAATTGAGCCTCTAGATGAAATTGCACTTGATTACGTTGTACTTTAAACTGTACTTGGTGACTTGCTTAGATTAGACTCTCATTAATGATCAAAGAGAATCATATAAATACAGCAATGTGATTATATGTGCTTTGTTAGAAGTTACACTGGGTGGATACAACTTTTTCGATGACTTAAAATTTGTTCATGTACATAATTATGAATTTACAAGTATGAATATGTATGTGCTATGATCATAAGAGATAAAACTCACAGATAATCTGGTCTCATAGGCCTAATCAGTGTCCATGCAGTGAAATATTTATTTATTTATTCATTCTATGCAGTGAAATATTAAATTATTTATTTATTTATTTATCTATCTATTTATTTATTTATTTATTTATTTATTTATTTATTTATTTATTTATTTATTTATTTATTTATTTATTTATTTATTTATTTATTTATTTATTTATTTATTTATTTATTTATTTATTTATTTATTTATTTATTTATTTATTTATTTATTTATTTATTTATTTATTTATTTATTTATTTATTTATTTATTTATTTATTTATTTATTTATTTATTTATTTATTTATTTATTTATTTATTTATTTATTTATTTATTTATTTATTTATTTATTTTTTTATTTATTTATTTATTTATTTATTTATTTATTTATTTATTGTGTGTGTGTGTGTGTGTAAAAAATCCATAAAAGTAAGAATAGGAACAATTACTCATATTTCTGTGTTGGTTTCAGGCAATGATGGATGTCAATAGGGCCATAACTACTCATGTTGTGATACAAAAGAAGGAATTTATTTTACTTGGATTTCCCATTCCATGCAACAGGTTTGTTTACAAGAATCTGCTGGGGCCATGGCATTTTCCCCAACATCTGTACGAACCGCTGTGTGATCAAGTATTATTACAGCATTCCACCACACCAAGCCAAAAATGCTGCTCCATTGCATTGGTAGCCACTACCAGTGTATTTATAATAGTCATATTATTCAGGATAGGGTCTGTCTAAATAGCCATGGTCAGCTAGGAGCAGTATTTGACACATTCTACCATAAAGTTTCACATAATTTATGAAACTAAAATTTTCCACACAAACTTAAGATGCTTACTTCAATGGAAATATATGCAAGTGGTTGTTCACACTACTCATGTTGAAAAATGCACTCGAGTTTTACTTAGAAATTGAATTTGTGCACCAAGGCTACTACCATTATCATTTAAAAGTGACTAAATTTTGTCTTGGGTCTCGGGTATCTAGTTTTGTGGGACACCATATTTGTTCACATACTGATACTGTAGGTTGAAGTGCAGTCTCGGTGTCCTCTTGTTGTACCTTACTACAATAGGCTTCTCGCTGGTACAGATAACATGGGCCTTCTCACCACTTGGAAAATCCTTCTCTGCCAGTGACTTTCTATTCATTTATGGTTCTGGGATTCCCATATTAACTGTACAGTTGTATTCAGTGTGCATGTTAGTTTCTCAATGCATGTAATTTTCAGTATGTCTGTACATCGTGTACAGCAACATTCAAAACCAAACCAGGTAGCATGACTGATCTGTCTGATACCATAGTGTACCTCACCAGGAACGTTTCTATACAGGGAAATTTCATATTTAAAGTTTTCTTCCATGGCGAGGTCGTAGTTGCTTGTGAATGGACTGTGTCCACAACTTGAATTCTTTCTGCACCATTGGAAAGCTCTGCAGATAACATAGAATAGGCACACAATACCATGAGCATTTGCCCAATTCGGTATAAATTTTGAAACCCAATACTCATGGGATTTTCAATGCCATAACTAAGAAGTCTTTTTACTGTTTTATTATCAATATATCGATCTATCTTTATTCTTTTTTTTAATCTCTGTTTGAAGTACAAAATATATATTAAAATTAATATTGTGCTGGATTTTTTAAGTACTGCTTTAATGACCTTTACATTTTCAGGACTGTATTTATCAGATGGACAATACTGGGAATTTTTGCAGTCCCTGATGCACAGAACCATAAAAATAAGGCACTTCCACTTCTGCAAAATATATTTAAATAATATCTTATCAGCAGGAAATATACATCTTTGTAGCTGATGTGCAGAATGCTACATTTAAGCAAAATATTTTGGTACTGGTGCTAAAACGTATTTCCTGTCTGACTACAAAGTAGACAAATCTCAAGTTTCACTTTTTTCTAAAGAACAATGTTGTTCTAGTATAACATAATAAATTTTTAGAGTTTTACAGACCATACATGTCAATTTTCGTTTTAATGGATCAGCAATATGTGTTATCACAAATTTCCATGGAAAATTGAACAGCATGAAATAGTAGTGTAAAACATGAACTGTTGTTATAGGAAAGTCGGTTTTACATAACTGGTGTCTACCACATGTATTCATGTTGTAGATTTGTTGAATGATTTATCGCATAATATTTGACCTTTTGGAAGATGAAAAAAAGCCTCATGTCAGAAAAAGTTTTTTGTCTAACAAGTAATGTGTGAATAAATGAATGTTTCAGCATATATCCTCAGGTTTTGTCTTAATCTTTTTTAACAATCATAATTAATACTTTTTGCAGTGGTCAATCTTTTATAAAACCTCCACAAAAACAAGCATGCCTTTTGTATGAGGTCTGTTCCTTTGTATTCTGAATATTGTAGTTATGTTTTCACCACACTCCCACCCTCACCCCCACACCAGAAATGAGGCTAATGTACCCCATTTCTGTAGTATTTAGGACAATATTATAAGAGATGGACTACTGTATGCAGGTTACATATGTATGTATGTATGCATATATATATATATATATATATATATATATATATATATATATATATATATATATATATATATATATATATATATAGTGAAACTTGTTTTGATACCACTGTGATGAGACCACCTGCTTTTCAGATCATGTTTTCCATGTCCTTTTGCCATCATTTCCATGTTATTGACCTTCTATTGAGAGACCACCTGCCTTATACGACCACTCTTTGACCTGCTGTAGGGGTAGTCTCTCAAAACAGGTTTCACTTTGCTGTAATCACCCTATGCCTTTTTGCGAACTTAGCCCAAAATGTTTGAAGTGCCATGAGTAGTGATGAGTTACAGGATGAGTTAGGGCCAATTTTTGTGGCATGGCATCAAGCAGACAATTTGCATTTCCACAGCATATATTGTCCTTCAAACACATCAAGCCAAAAAGGTGACAAAATATCACGAATATTTTGCTAAAACAAGTATTCTATCTGTATCATGTGAAACAGCATGTTCTTGTATATTTTGTGATGTGACCCAATGTTGCTGGCCTATGATTTCTCAGATTCAACAAAACAGTGGGGTGAAGGTGTATTTTTAGACGGATTATTCTTTATGATCGAGACTATCATTAATAAGAATTCTACCAAGTAAATAATTCACAAGAAAAACAGTTAAAAATATTATACATGTAGGTCTAACATCTACATGATCTGGGCATAGAATGCTGACATACACAGGGCTGTCCACAAGTCAAAATGCCAGCAGTAGGCCTAGGCCTAATTTTCATACACGGATAATTTCCAGCTGATCAACTGATTATAGTTGAAAATTACTAGTACCTGCTGTTTAAGAGCAACCCATCTGTCTGCCAAAAGTGGTTACATATGACAGGTGGTCTTAATTACAGGTAAAATTACAAAGCATATACATGTGATCACAAGTGCCAGGTGGTCTGTCGTGGCAGTGGTCTTAAATTGTAGGTACTATTGTATATTTAAAACTAAAATCTTAAAATTTTACCTGATTTTGCCATTTTCAGCTCTTTAAAGCAAGATTAGCTCTCATGTCTGAATTTTATGCGGACGTTTGAGAAAATGATGGAGTGTCAAAATACAGGCACAACTGGGTCTGGGTAAAGTTCGTAGAAGTCACCACAGTAATTTTCACGGACATCCAGTTGGACAGTTTTGTTACATGACCACAACTCTCTCAGCACAAATCCATTTGCAGAGAACAATATTTTTTGATTATTCATATCCTATGCCTTAATACAGTAAGGAATGTGTAATGTAGTCTGCTTTAATTCATTTATATCATGCTAAATATGGGAGAAATCAACCAAGTTTTCAAAATTGCACAATAACAAATAGAAGCCATTTGACACACGAAATGTTTCGAACAAAATTGTCTGACCTCCCCCCCACCAAAAAAAAAGGTTTATTTTAACCCTTTCCCCCATGGGATTAAGACCGAGTCAACAGCTTTCCTTGGTGCAGGTAGTAAGTAGCCAACCTGTTATTGTACCAAGGAAAATTCTTGACATTTTACTTTTCATTAAAATTGTTTTTTATTAAGATTGAAAATACATTCTAAGTCCTGAAAAGAGAGGACAGTTGACTCAGTCCAGTTTTGGTCAGCTGGAGGGGGAACTTGAAAGGGTCAATACTGATTGACTTCAAAATAATAAGCATTTTCAAGAAGGATTTTCATGCAGCATCAAAGTCATATTGACAAAACAGAATTATGGGAACTCTTGGAGCATTGAATAGTAAAAATCATGTCTGTATTAGATGGCCCATATATTTATAAGGTTGAGTTTATCCATTATCTTCTGTTTCGGTGCATGTACATGCAGATAGGTTGAAAAGTCAGTAAATGCGGGCGAGGTACATATGAAAGCACCTTTTCCTCATGTGTGGTTAATAATAGATTCCTCAGGGCAAGAGGAACTGAATGCAATCGGTTCAAGCAACTGGCTCAATTCATATTTTCAATTATCCCAAGTGTCAAATTTATCCCCAAATTAATTATAGTCCTCTAATCCAGTTGAAATTTTCTTAGACATTTTTTAGATTGTCTCCTCTTTTTCAGTTACTGGACCTAAATTAAAAACGTTTTCAACAATTTCAATTTAATCATATAGAATTATTGATTTCATCAACTTTACATTCCATTTGAACATGAAACCTTCAAAATAACTCAATTTAAAATGTGCTATGTGCACGTTTCATATTTGTGGCTGTAAATCTGAAAACTGAGAAACGGATGCTCTGAGTTCAAAGTTCTGGTCCCTTTTCGCCCATCAGGCAAGCCCTGCACACTGCATGTACATGGACCTACGTGAAGTCCATAGGCTGTCACAGGTTCATCCAAACAATAATAAAACAAATTTATGCCAATTTGTGCAAAAAAAAGTGCAGTCTTTATTGTCATGAAGCTACATTTATTTCTGAAAGCAATATGTACGTGCATTTTACACTTGTCTCGTGTACTGATTAGGTCTTGTCTTTGCATGAGACACGGCTACACCTGTATCCATTGCATAACTCGGTTGGAATAAGCCGGGAATAGGTACACAAGAATCATGGAAAAATGCGAAATGCAAATATGTGCAAAATATGAAACACTACGAAGATAACGTGTTGTTCTTGAACAGGCAATTATATCTGCAAAAGATCAACTCGTTGTCTACGCAATGTTGTCAAACGAGGACATATGACGCCTCATATTGAGTCATAACGGCAGCTGCAAGAAATTTCAACTCGCCGAACATTGGGTCCACATTATCGTGTATCAGTGGGTTTTCCCTCGCTAAGAAATTCAGCTAAATCATCCCTTGTACGTTCTGAGGCAATCCGTAATCTATCCTATGCTTATTTTCCTTCCCAACACCATAAATCTGCGTGGTATGCCGCAACATTATCGCCAACAGACGTGGGTGCTGCCATATTTGAAATGAGGTCAAAGGTCGGAAAATCGTAGCCCTTTTCTCGCCTCCGCACAGCAAAGAGTTTGGGCACTAGGGAGCGCTCGCCCCGGCGTGATATATATATATATATATATATATATATATATATATAAAATTTGCATGTATGAGAAAAAGCTTAAGATCACTCTCTCCTTTTGGTGTATCCTACGCATGCATTGGTGTCACAGTGAATATGATTGTGTTCATGGAATAATTAATTATGGGGCTTCTCGGTTATGTTAACCTGTCGTTGAACTCCAGCAAAAGTTAACTCATAAGCGCAAATCCCTTCAAACTATGACTGGCGTATGTTGGCAGCTTTGGAAATGGCTACACAGATTCGTCTGTAGCTGACATCATATATTGACGCAGACGACTCATTTGATTTACATCATATATCATGCGGATTTATTGAACTCTGAGATCCCACTACCGAATTTTTACAAGTGAATCAGATAAAATACAGCACACAGGTCAGTATATACCCATCCATTGTATAAAAGAGGAAACAAAACCACCCTAACCCTAGCAGCGCCTGTATCTTGCTGTGAAACATACAACCAGACCCAACTTATCCATCTTTGTAAACCCATCCTCAAACATAGGGCTTTGTAGTGCATGCTGCACGAACAGACTATGTTCAATTTGGAGGCGAATGAAGGTGAAGCCCCAAAATTGGCATGGGGAATCAATACAGGCACCCTCAAACTGATAAAAACGGACTTTCAAATAGCTACAAAATTATCAAACAACGCGAGATATATTGATGGCATTGCTTGTGATCAGGGGTCAGTCAAATTGTTCTTGTCTGAACCTGTATTATACAAATTTAGTAATTATGATTTGTTTGACAGGTATTTTTCTTTCATAATGAAGCTCTGCACTTATAAGCAAAACTTCACGTATCTAGCTAATTCATCATTTGCCACATTCATATTTATTCCTTATTATGTGGCTTGTCTTTGCTGAATATTTACCTTAGACAAAGAGCCGTTACTCAGAGAGACATGTATGGGTAAAAGGCTGCGCAACATGTTCAGTAGATACCCGCTGAAGACCCTTTAATTTATTTGGGCTAATACAGCCAAATTTTACAGAGGAACGTGTGCAATGTGGACAATAGTACTTCTATATGTATAAAGGCTAGACGGGGACAGGTTAGCTTATGCAGAGTAAAGAGTTCGGACTGCGGAATAGAGTAATAAATACTAGGAAGTGGGTTTGGACAAAAAGACATGAATACAATAATACCACACGCGCTTCTGATCATTGCAGTGACGGCTTCCCTCGCTGCTTCTTAACATATATGAAAATGAAGAACATGAACTTTGCCAACAGGGATAATTGTTAAGGTTGACAGGGGAGAAAGCTTTGTTTTTATATATGTAACCTTTGTTTATACATATATGACAATCACGTCAAGTCCGTATTAATGTATCTTGTGCATTTTAGTTAAGGCAAGTAGACGTGCACTAGTCGGGAGAACTAAAAGGTGATAGGCCTAAGAGGTCTCTTTTTATTTTTGGCAGAAGAAATGAAATTTGTGTTTTGGGTGGTTAGGCCTATACATTTTGGAAAAAGAACTAGTTTCTGCAGTTAATGATGAATATTTCTAAGGTTGAGAGGACCGGTGTAGAACCACCAGTTGCCTTTTATGGGTGACTGCCTGTCTCAAGTCAGGAGTGAAATTTGTTTCTTCACATTGGTATTGGATTAGAAATGTTGATGCTTTGGCAAGTCTGAAATCTCTTTGCCGTCATTGTTGGGTTGGGAATTAATGAATATGGATCATGTGTTTCTGTACTACTTGTATATCTGCCAGAAGAAAAGGCATTGATTCTTTGGATACATGAAAAGCCGAGAGCTGTGAGTGTTAGAGTAAGGAGGTGTTATATTTCAACAAACGTGTACGCTAAGGGTGTGAAATATAAATATTGGGTATAGAATAGACAAGCACATAATGAAAACCAGGAGAGACAAATAAGAATCCATGATCATGAGGGACAATGATTTATCGTTGAATTTCTTAATATCTTTTAATTTTATGGCCCAGTTTTGTTTTGTTTTGTTTTGTTTTTTGGTTTTTTTTTTGTTTTTTTTTGGGGGGGTGTTTTTTTTTTTTTTTTTTTTTTTTTCGGGGGGGGGGGGGGTGAGAGGGCGTAGTGGACTTTCATGGGCTATCCTTTGCACCATGATCTTGGTATATTATTTAACCTTTGTATTTTTTACTTGTGGTTCTGAATTAAAAAACAAATCAAATCAAGTAAATTTCGGCTAGTGCCATTGGGAACGAATACTCCAAAGAAGACTATTTTGTTTAAGATTAATATCTCAATATTTGGTATTGTCTACATAGAAAGGCCAGACATTCGTCACACTTCGCAGGGATTTCAATGAAAGTAAGAATGAAGTGCGCTCTACATATTGTTTTCGGGTCTGTTTGATCTGTTGCTCTTTAATTTATGACAGATGCATTGTTCTTTTCCAGGCTAATAGTGACCCTTGCTGCAGTATATGAAAGCATTGTTTTTGTCCATTAATAAATAAATAAATAAATAAATAAATAAATAAATAAATAAATAAATAAATAAATAAATAAATAAATAAATAAATAAATAAATAAATAAATAAATAAATAAATAAATAAAAATAAATAAATAAATATATATATATACATATAATACATACACACACACACACACACACATATATATATATATGTATATATACATGTATATATATATATATATATATATATATATATATATATATATATATATATATATATATATTTATATATATATATATACATATGAGTATATACCATAGACCAGGTAGAACATTAGGATTATTTAGTTGGAGTACCTGCATAAGTAGATTTCCTAAGCTTATCTGACTTGAAAGAAATCACAGTGCTTATTTTCAAAAGTAGCAGTCGTCTTCTAGATTCGGGACAGAGATAAGACCGTTTAAATCATATTATTAGATCTGATCTGGTATCTACAAGAGTTTTTCGTTTTATCAGTGTTTTTAAAACCCCAATTTTATGAGTTGAAACTGAATATTGTAAGCAACTAGGAACTTATATACCCGTTTTTTTAGAACGATATATACCCCACATATACAGATTAGTGGAATCTAAATGCAGTGTTTTTGCATTAAACACACTTCTTTTTAAGTTTTATAAGAAGTATATAGAGAATATTTTTTCAATGTACGCAATTTGAAACAGTACGACAATGAAAATTTGACTGGAGAAAGCCTTTCATCGTTTGTGGCTTCCAATATAGTGAACATTAAGTGCGTTTATAGAAATATTCTCTCCAGACGGGGTACAAGACAAACATTTCATACTCCACCCTTCCTTTGGACAGGACTGACTACTGAACCACCCCACCCCCCGCCCCTCCTGAAAAAAAATCATTCGAACTGCAATTCCAATGACACACTTGTCATTTGGACCTCCCCCTCCCCCAAAACCCATGGACAAAATCTAAATTTGAACTCCAGTTCTCTGCGCAGCTCAAACCTATTTGTTCTTCCATATGCAGCGTAGTACTTTTAAACAAAGCAGGATACGAATTTGTTTCAATATTGTGCACAATACTTTTCTAGCAAGCTTATGAAATGTTATGCTGATGCTCATAGTAGGTAGCATTTTCTATGTAAACAATAATTACATAAAAAACTTAGTAAATTTTCTCAAAACGGATTTTTCGTCTCAAAATTGGTCATTTGGATATTTGGAGCATGAATGTGGAAGCAAAATACTATTGGTTCAATTAAAGGCAGATAATTTATCATCAACCATTTGGGGACCCCAAAAGGGGCTATTTTAGTAACTGAGGCTCTACTTAAAGCCACATCATTATTTGACACATGGGACGCATGACTGAGCCAGCAATATGGGTAAAACTCTACAATGACTCCAGCTAGAGTGTTAATAACAGTTGCCTTATGAGCTGTTATAGCTCAGCCACAGTTTTGACCGTAACTGGTAGCTATTCTTGTCATCATCTATCCACACTCTAAGGAACTATGTTTGTGCTGGTCCATCTCCTGATAACTGTCACGCCTCTAGACAGTTCATGTAAGTTCTGCTATTAATATCACAGCTAATATGAAATAGACATGCACCAACGATAGTAAAACAATAAGATTTAAATTATTTGTCCTTGGATTATGCACGGCACTCCTAAATCGTTGAAGCAGAAGGATATCATATTTTCTTTGAAGTCATGGGAGGTCGTCAATTACCAGTAAACCACGTCACTCCTACGTGGTCAATTTCACGTCAATTGTTCGTCCAGGAAAACAAACAAACAAACAAACAAACAAACAAACAAACAAACAAACAAACAAACAAACAAACAAACAAACAACCAAACGTCACATATATGTCACTTTGGTTCATCCTATGACATATATTTCTTGTCATAGATTGACTTCAATGAAACGTCCATATTTGCAAACTTACCTGATGTCTACATCTTGCATAGAATTGACATTAAGTAGACCTCTCTATTTTTTTTTTTTTCATTTCCGCGCCAGCTGAAGCATGTACATCTGAAAATACAACGCCCAAAATACGCAGTTGTCTTGAATAAACGGACAGCTAAAACTTGGCAGAGAATGCCTATGATAGTATACATGCAGCTGCGTCATAATATTTTTCCAACGTACCTTGTTTAATCCCTCTTCAAGTTATGCTAATCGTGATGCCAGGACGTCTCAAACTTCATACAAGACATGTGTGTTTAGTATGTACATTATCATTCGGGTACCTGTTGATAGATTATAAAATTGCTTCGGAACAGTCATTTCACATCATCATTTGACGTCATTTGCCATTTAATGGCCTGGTTATGCATATATATATATATATATATATATATATATATATATATATATATATATATATACATATATATATATATATATATATATATATATATGTATATATATATATATATGTATATATAATATGTTTGTGTTTTGGGGGAAGAACGCAATTAACAAAGAGAATAGGGACGAATAAAAGGGAAAAAAGAAAGGAAAAAGAAAGAAAGAAGAAGGAAATAAGGAAGGAAAGACAGACAGACAGACAGACAGACAGACAGACGGAGGGAAGGAAGGGAGGAAGAAAGAAAGAGAGAAATAAAGAAAAAAAGAAGGAAGGAAAGAGAGAGAGAGAAAGAAAGAGAAAGAAAGAAAGAAAGAAAGAAAGAAAGAAAGAAAGAAAGAAAGAAAGAAAGAAAGAAAGAAAGAAAGAAAGAAAGAAAGAAAGAAAGAAAGAAAGAAAGAAAGAAAGAAAGAAAGAAAGAAAGAAAGAAAGAAAGAAAGAAAGAAAGAAAGAAAGAAAGAAAGAAAGAAAGAAAGGAAGAATATAATAAAGTTCCCTGCGGGAAATGTACACCGCCATGGGACTTCTGTGTGGAGCCCTGCTGCAGCAAGGGACATCCCAGACAATGCGACTCACACGCACGCTGTAACTGGCGTCAATCGTGGTAAATAAGGAATGCCCATTTTGGTCTAATGGAGAAGCTCACCAGGTGAGTTAAGCGTTTTTTCTTTGTTCACATTAGACAGTACAATACACATTGAGTTTCTTTGATGTAAACATTGCATTTTGGTAAACAAAATATGACTAAAATGAAATTTCTTTTCCCTCCGGCCACCAAACTTATTCAAATTCGGTTGAAACTAGAACAGGCAACGTAATTTTCATACTATGCAGAGCGAGTGGTACATAGGCTGGTTTGCATTGGCATCGAGGATCCCGAATAAATTATATGTACAAATGATTAATTCCATGGTATTTTTTATGGGATGAAACACCATGATTATATAATGAGCAGTACTGGCTATCCAGTCAAATAAAACTAACTGCCATTGTCTGTCTGAGTATATCAAGGTATAAAGGGGATTATACCTCCATGATCACATTGAATATTTTGAATGTTGACTCTAAAATGTCCTGGATAGACAGGTAGAAGATCACATTTATTACCCTGTCTCTGTGCATTCAAAATTCAAAATCCTTTCTCCTGTTACTCCTCATCTCTTTCCTCTTATATACGTACTCTCCCAGCTTCTGCACATTTCCTACCAATGAGCTGTCTTATGTATGCCACATTGTAGCCCTTGTACTGGTCACACGTACCCTACAGACATAATGAACATGACTCACCATTCTTAAATGTTCAAACTACCATAGATGGGTGAGATCTAACCATTCATGACAAAACACAACACAAAAGTATGTTGCCAATATGTAGCATATACTTCCTACCTGTTACAAGTATACATTTATCATGTAAAAGTAGAATGTGTCCGAGTATTATCATCTGAAGATAATTCATTCACATATACAGGAAAATATAGTTAGCTCTGACTGCAAAACTAACTTCAACATTTTTTTTTGTGCTGCTAATTTGCAAATGTATTGCACAGATTATTAAATTAAGTACAAATGATAATAATAATAATAATGATAATGATAATGATAATGATAATGATAATAATAATAATAATAATAATAATAATAATAATAATAATAATAATAATAATAATAATAATAATAATAATAATAATAATAATATAAACATTTATTTATTTCAAACATTTTATCTGCACCAGAGCAATAAAATCCAAATTCAAAACTGTATTTTACACAGTAAGGGCCTATGATTAGTATGAATGATATAATAAATGGCTAGTAAGATAACAATTGTGACTGCCATTTGCACACATAAAGATTGCGTTAATCAAGATTCAAACTCAAGGAAAATGCCTGAGGTCATTGCACTATCATTACACACAAACGAGTACATAAACAGTCTGTGTCAGTGGCAAGAGTTTGAGTTACTGATTCTGTCATTTTTTCCTCAAGATGCCATTATAAACACCCACTGAGTTGGCTGTCTGCACATTTGGCTGGATGAAGCTAAATACTGACACAGACATCACTGAAGTTACTCCAGTTCCAGTAACTGAATGGATGCGTTAACTCGGTCCTACTAAAAACTGCAAATTATATGCTCTAAATACACTTAAAGTATAAAATTATGCAGAAAATTGACTCTGCGTGTACATACCTATTAAAAGGACTCATGGGAGTCTTTTTCTTCACAATCTCATGCTCACATTTTGTCTCTCCTATGCGTTCAAACTGTAAACAATACGTCCGGAAGATACATAGTCGCAAAATGTGTTGTCGCATTTTCCCCCTCTTTTTTTTTTTTTTAAATTTGCGAATGGTTGCTCAGCCCTGAAAGAGCAACTACAATAAACTTAAAAGATAAAAATTATCTAACACATTTTCTGAAAGTTAAAATAATTGAGATGTTATTTGTGTTCCTTTCTTGGGGCTAGTTAGATAGATCCATTGCTTTAAAAAAAATGTAGGATTTAGCTGATGTAATTTATTTCAGGCCACCTGTGGTCCACTACCCAATTGTGAAGAAGATGATGATGCAATAAATTTATATTTTTAGCTGAGCTGCTGACATACGGTTGCAGCACGACCGCTCATGTGTGTCCGTCAGACTTTTGTTTGATAGCACGGAACTATCCACGGTTTTTAAGTTAGCCCAATATAACTCTCAGCAATTACAGGATGCATAAAAAGGTAGGTCGGGTTCGCTATTGGTGGGGTCACCTGTACTCTTATGACATGTATGTAGCAACATATGGCAGTTGTGATGTTTTTTTTTTCAAAGAATTTTTCATGAATCATCCCGAAACTTTGCAGGAATGTCGATCATGCAAAAAAAAAAAAAAAAAAAATGCCCCTTATTTGGTTGTGCCACCCACGGTATTACAGAAGTCATGGATTGAAATGTGTTTCAAACACATTGAATTCAATATCTTGCGAAGGAATAAGGTGGATGACACCAAATTTTCGAAACATATGTGGAAGTTTTGCGTAATATGAATGACCTTGACATATTTTCTCAAGGTCAGAAGGAATATATTTCAGGAATATATTTTTTTTTCTTTTTTTGTGATGGTCATTTAACCTTTACATATATCCATGTACCTTAATAGGAATCTTATTCAGACAAAATCTATGGTGTGTGGAGTCAAAGTGGGGCCCTAGGTGAAAGGCTCACATGTGAATTGTACTGTTCACTTGGTAATTTGTGGACTTTTTGTGTTAGGACTTTGGTGTTGCACATGTTAGATGACCTCTGTGCAGGCAGACACGTGACAGCACGGTTGTCCACATTTTTTTTTCAAGAGCCAGCATATAGCATTTATTCTTCCAAGCAAAAATACTAGGACTAAGTCAGACATTGCTGAATGAGTATGTGACAAAACATACATTCCTTATATTGCCTCATTGTTTTCAAAGATCTCCCCTTAACTTGACAACACAAGGTTCACTTGGTAAGTTAGCTGCAAATTCCCCCAGAGACAGTGCTCTCAATTTCAAACTTGCTTTAAAAATTGTTACAAATTACCAGACATCCAAACTACTTTAACAATATTAGTACCATATTCTCAATACCTTTTTTGGAAAATATGTGGGGGTCGTTATATTCCCGGCAGTAAAGTTTAATAATGAAAATCTGACTGGATAGTGTGTTGTGCCTTAATTTTTGAACCGCGTGATGTGTCTTTTACACAACTGTCATATTCCCACCGTCTTGGTGGATCAAACAAAATCTTAAATTATTCAGTACATTTCCAAATTAAAGCTTGATGAATTAGAGAGAACCATCCTATTCCCCTTGTTTTTTTTCGAAAATAGATGCAGTCACTATTACTTTCCAACACTAAGGCTGGAACGGTTGGACAAAACTAATCGTAATTCCATGGTGTTCTTTGGGAAAAAAATGGTGACCGTTACTTTCATGCACTAAAGTTAGGAAGAATTAGGCTAAAGCTCCATATTCCGGGAATAATCTTTGAAAAAACTACTGCGACTGTTACATTCCTATGCTAAAATCAGAAATATCGGGGGAAAAATTATCATGTTCCCACCGTGTTCTTTGAACAAAAATATGATCACTGCGACTGTCCTGCACAAAAGTTAGAAAAAATTAGGCAAAACCATCATATTCCCATTTTAATCTTTGAAAAAATGATGTGACCGTTACTTTCCCATACTACAGTAAGAGGAATTGGACAAAACCATCGTATTCCCATTGCACTTTTTGAACACAAATCTGGTGACCAAAACCTACCCATAATGAAGATTGACTCCCCCCAAAATTCCAAACCATCCCCATGACAATCCCGCCATAAAACCATAACTTTTTTTTTATGCCATACTTAAAATTTCCCGTCACAATTCCATGATAATCCCATGATAAACCCATAACAAAAATTGACTAAGTTCAGAATTTTTCAAGTTCTTGCAACATTACCATAATGCCATCATAATCCCGCAATGCTCCCATAATGTTCCCATCCCACGTTTCACTCTGGGACCCTTTAAATTGTTGTAATGAGGTTGGGGTGTTGTTTGACGCAAATTGTAAAGTACTTATCATGGGTGAACAAGAGAGATCAGTTTGACATCCCTTTTGTGTATCTGACTGCAGGGTTTTTCTTTTTTCTTCTTCTCCTTGTTTTTTTTTGTAAACAAAGACTTTCTGTCCTGCTTTTGGTGCCTCTGTTGTAAAATTGTAAATTCGGGAATTGTTATAATCATCATCATCATCATCATCATCATCATCATCATCATCATCATCATCATCATCATCATCATCATCATCATCATCATCATCATCATCATCATCACCCCCACCATCATCATCATCATCATCATCATCATCATCATCAATGTTAATAGACGCCTGAAACACATCAAAGTCCGAAGTTTGGATAGCTTGTAATATGATGTCCAGCACACGTCAAATTTGGTGTCAAAACACGTCATTTCCTATGTTAAAAGCATGCCATCCAACGATGTGTTAGCCACGTCATCCTTTTTGGAGCAAGAATTTTTCATCCCTGCACATCTGAAGCACATCTTTTTATGACTTCCAAAATACATTATATAGAAATATCAGAGCACTTTATTTTATCACCTCATTTAAGTTTACAAGTCCGTCTACTTGAAATTGGTCATACAACAGCATTCACAGCCATGTACTCGACGTCATTAAGTCTTTTTTCACCTTTTGACAGTACACTGCCATCATTATTATGGAAAAGACAGATAACGTTATTCACAGCCAGAGTGACAGAACTGAACTACTCTGAACATGAACTGATGAATGAATCAGAAAGTGGATTTTTATCGCCTTGACCATTTGCAGTGTGTGTCCTGTTGCACTTGAGTCTGTTGCCGTGCTAAATAAAGTAGATCACTGTACAAGGAAGATTAGGTAGGCAAAGTTTGGACCAAAATGAAGGCGGGGGGGGGGGGGGGGGAGGAGGATGTTGCATCTGTCCATTCAGAAGGCCACAAAAATAGCAGGTAGCAAGATGAGGTATTTTCGGGTTATCTGCTAGCAAGAAACAGAATGCGTTTGTGCAAGAAAAACAAATCATAATTAATTGAATTAAGTTTTATGGGAAGGCTTATCAGCTCAACTGGATTTTCAGTTTCACAAGTGAGCTCTTGTTAATCATGCATCTCCAAAACCGGTGGCTGGGACAATTTACCTTTTTTTTGTAGAATTTGTCCATTTCAGTCGTTTTTTCTAAGCTGCAAATCATTTAAACACCTTTTCATTCTTGGAAAAATGCATCAATAAGTGGTGTCTACAGAGTTGCACAGTTAATAAATTTAGAAGCAACAGCAATGGGCAAAATCGTAACTATAAGATGTTACATATATTATTTTGACTAATCTTTGCATGCCAAATGGGCGCTTTAATATCTGCTACATGGCCCAGATATAATCCATTTGCGCATTCTCTTACTGCTTCAGCTAGATTGGCGAGATTTGACTTGGTAAGATATGTAATCTGATTTCTACCTGTAGATGACATCAGTAAATTGCATGCTCTGAGTCATTGCACAAGAGCTGGAATAGTAAAATTACTACTACTACTACTACTACTACTACTACTACTACTACTACTACTACTACTACTACTACTACTACTACTACTACTACTACTACTACTACTACTACTACTACTACTACTACGAAGAAGAAGAAGAAGAAGAAGAAGAAGAATATGTACGTCACTGTATTAACCTTGCCACTTTAAGAAAGTGTTTAATACTGTCGATACACAAACATATAATGGAAATTTTGAGCAACTACTGACCAGAATTACATGACTGGTTTAGCTTTAGTGGTTAATTTAAAGTTAATGAAGGTAAGAACATGCATCCAACGAACATCTCTGCTTTCTCCTTACAACCCAGATTGAGGCAGCATTCTCACCATGCAACATAATTAAGTGATTTTAAAATAAGCAAAACTGATGGTCATATATTCGTAAATTGTGATGGTCCCGGAGCGAAAACCTTGATTTCGTGCTGAAAAGCAGAATTATTTTATGACCATTTTATCAGAGCAGTGCAAATATACCCGACACAAACGCGCTAGGTTTTTCCTTTGTACATGTGTTTCCAATTTATGTTTTGTAGGGTGGCACTGGCACACCTCATCACTTAACCGACAAACTGCCAACTGAAAACAGAGGCCACTAATTTCGAGTTATTTGTCCTGCCATGTGTTCTTGGTTAGATATACTGACTTTCTTGCTTCTATGTTTTGGTCTGAATACTAGTATAACAGGTAAGCATATCACCATGTATTTTTTTCTTATATTCTCACATTCAATTATTTATTTTTAATGATATCTACAAGTGGCATGATAATAAATTCATCAACACATCTGTGTCAAGCGAACTTAAGCCAGGCTGCAGTTTAAATAATATTGTTTTGCCAGTACATCATATATTATAATGCTCTTCACAGTTAAGTGCTATCTGATGTCAGAGGTCAGACAGTTAAAACAGGTCTTCCTTGTGACCGTGTAGAACTCATGGGTGATCATTGATTACGAGCATCTTAAATTAATTAGAGAAATAAAATAAAAATGACGCAATATATTATAAACATTATGTTTTTGTTTTTTTGTTGGCATTTTTCTCTTTTGAATGGAACTCTTTAATCAACAGATATACATTTTCCAAAGTGTAATTAGGTATAAAATTGATCAGCACTCACCTTTTGTTGATGATTGGAAGCCATTATGTAATGAGGTTAAATTACAAACTTAACCTCATTACATCATTGGTTTCATCAGTATTTATCCTTTTATATTTGTATGGTACAACATGCAAATGCATATTTCAGGTGTTTCAATGCAACTTTGCAAAATAACATATTTATCATTTTGGCTGTTACAGAGTTTGTTCTAAAGCAAAAATAAAATAAAATAAAATAAAATTGAAACTAAATGAAAAATAGCAAAAAAATGAAACAAAAATAACAGTGATAATTTGACACCAGTTGCTCAAAATCAAATTTGCCTGCATCTTCAATGGAAACTAGTAATTGGTGCTTATGAAATGAAAAATGCTGTTTAATTGTGCAAATTGTTCCTAATCAATTGAAGTTTATTCTTTGTCTGTGTGTGTGTGTGTGTGTGTGTGTGTTTCTATGTTTGTCAGTCTCGGTATAATTATATTAAACAATACATTCATGTATCTGTTTGTCCATCCATAATATCATATTTTAATCAATTTTACCCATTGTCCATTATAAGCATGTCTGATTAATTGTGCAATGATTCATTGTTTGATGCAGATGCTTTTTTAATGTCTTTAATTAATCTCTTCACCTACCCTTTCCTTCCTGTTCTGTCCATTGGGTAGTCACAAATATATATATGCTTCCTGAATGTATGTATCTATGCAATTTCTGGGATGACCTTTGTTTTGTCTTATGGAATGAAAGACTCCAGAATGCAAAATAGGGCAACGAGTACCAAGAATTGGTTCTGGACGCAAAGACACAATATAAGCAAGTCTTACAAGTCCATGATACATGGTATACCATACAGGGGCACACGTATTCCTGTAGAGCATACTATAGCTCAGCTTGCAGTATTTATAATCTTCAATAAGGAAACAAATATATTTATCTTTAAAGGATTTTGCCTCCACCCCCCCCCCATCCCACCCCAAGAACTAGTAGGACGGGAATTTTCTACCCAATGGAATTTCATTGAAATATTATAATATGCAAGGTGTCATGGTTTACTTTGAAATTGGCTACTCCTGAAATGCCAATATGATTACATACCTAATTGTAGACCATTTTAGCAGCATATCGTAATATAATTATATACTTATCTTAATAATTGCATAACCCAACCACCCCCACCTCTGAGAATTATTGCCAGGGTACAAATGTTTAGCCTGATGGAGTAATCTATATCTGGGTTAGTTTTAAATTTGCCTTAAGGTGGTGCTGCCCATCCTGTTCAAGGTTTACTGCCCACATTTTGGGGTCACTTTCCATCATCCTCACTTTTTTTCCGTACATTCACACATGCCCCCCTAATGCTAAATTGTCCGATACTCCCTTGTAATGAAGGTGCATGTTGATATTTTCTTCACACCTCTTTCTAACCTTAATATACACAGATTTCTCAATAGGCAGTCCTTTATCGCATCTTTTGTGACAATACAAGTTAATTTTGGTATATATTGAGGCACACTTACATGTGCAAACTTATTGGTCTTTGTTCCTGGAAGTGAGCATTTTTGTGTTTTTCTGTAGACTCTAGAGAGTGACCACACAGTTTGGCACAAGGGGGCCCACGTGTGTTCACATGGGGAACTAGCAGACATAAATTTAGCGTCTCTATATTTTGCAAAATAAGCAATAAACTTTCATTTTATCACACCTGGGTGTATATGAAAGATAATAATATGCGCCTCAGGTTGATTAGAAGATAATAATTTTTAAAAATTTGTCCTCAAATGAAGGGTGAAACTTTTGGGTTCACTGTAATGTAATGTGCTTTGCTGACCCACCTGATCTGAATGGCATGTTGTAAAGTCTTCTCCCATAGACTTACAGTTACGCTTGCGTTCAAGTTAACAAACGCCAAACGCACCAACGTTTCCCAAACACTTTCAGTGGAAGTCAAACGTTTTGCAAACGCCCAACAAACACTCTGCAAACACTTTCCAAACGCTTTACAAACACTTTGCCAAACGCTTTCAAACACTTTCCAAATGCTTTCAAATACTTTTCCAATCGCTTTCAAACACTTTGCCGAACGCGTTTGGTGAAAGCCCAACGTTTTCAAACACTTTTCGTAATGCTTTCAAACACTTTACACTTTCCGCCAAACGTGTGTGTTACATGTACATGCATTTTCCTGGCAGTTGACACTGCATTTTCATAAGGACTATTTGGATTTTCAGGGATGCAAACTTCACTAATCTGGGCTCCACAAATCAAATTCCGCTTTATATCTGATTCAAATTAACATGAAATGAAGAAAAAAAATGAGTCAATGACAAATAATTCCTGGAAATATGTATTTGTCACCTTTACCTGCTAATATGTATATATATATATAGTTATTGGTAATCAACAATATTATGACATGGTCATACCTAATGAAGGAAAAAAATAAGTATAGGTAGAAGAAAACAAATAATATGCCTACATTAAGAGGTTTAACACTTCATATATCATAAAGTTACAGATTTTTCAGTAGCAAGTATATCAAGTCACTATCATACTTTTTCTGAAAGTGAAGTTCTTGAAAAAAGGCTAACTTTTCAAATTTTGAATGGAAATACAGAAGCTGCTCAATTTAAATATTGTTTGGCTTACTACGCCAAGCAATAGAATTAGCTCCAGTGGAGTAAGCCAGGCGATACTCCATTGGTCCTTGGAGTAATTGTGTATATTTTAATTGAAAATTAGCAACTATTTCAGAGTAATTTCATGATCAGATCATGAGTCATGATCTGATCATGATATTGCCAATGGATTTACTCCGAAACAGTTTTTGAAACATGAAGTATTCATGACATCTTAAATGAAAAATTAATTCTTTAATTAATTTTAGTTGAATTAGACACTTGGGTAAATGTATTTGGATTGTGTTTTATATAAATATATACAACCTATTATGCTGGATAAGTGCACATTTACATGAAGGTACATCGTATATTGCTGGACCTGTTGAAAATACGT
Source organism: Hermodice carunculata (assembly GCA_964020975.1). Classification (NCBI taxonomy): domain Eukaryota; kingdom Metazoa; phylum Annelida; class Polychaeta; order Eunicida; family Amphinomidae; genus Hermodice; species Hermodice carunculata. The sequence continues at coordinate 41,640,443 of OZ026621.1, forward strand.
TTGGAGATTCTTCATCATTTAAATGGAAGTGTTTGAAATGCATAGTGTTTGAATGCATTTGTGAAAGTGTTTGAAATCGTCCGGGTAATTGTTCAATGCATTAAGAAAATGTTTGAATGCGTTTGGAGAAGGGTTCAGTAGCTTTGTGAAAGTGTTTGAACATTTTGTGAAAGCGTTTGAGATTTTTCCCAAATGCTTTCCAAATGCTTTCCAAATGCTTTCCAAACACATTCCAAACGTTTTCAATCGTTTCCAAACACAAGCAAAATGCAAGAAAAGCATTTGGCTGTTAACTTTTAGCCTGACATAACTGTAAAGATCTGGTTGGCTCAAGAGGAATAACCATTGAATAACCACAATGATTCTGATTGGGAATTACATGTGTCTTGGGAGGAGTACAGTTGAAGTGCAGTAAAGGTTGAACTGCTGTTGGCTGAACAATGGAGGATCCTCGAGTGTAAAAGCAGTCACATTGCAAAATATCATAATAGCTGATGCACTGGAGAAATATATATATATATATATATATAAACTGATAGAGGGAGCCAGTGTACAGTAAGACAGAAACAATTTAGGGTTTGGACATCACTGAGTCAGAGTTTGTTTTGATGAAATGTAATCAGAACAGGATCTAACTGGTTTTGACTGGATCTGGGTTGATAAGTCTGCTGCATAGCAGTCTTCCCTAGGACATTCCATTTTTCATGATTCATATTTGTGAATAAAAGGAGGACCATTTACCATGCTAGGTAGAGCTTGTTCTCGCAGCTATACATGAGAGATCTGCAAGAAACCAGACCCAGGGGAACAAAGCCTAACCAGATATGCTATTTACAAAGTTGATGTACTAGAAGGAAAGAAAGAAAGATGGAAGTGGAACTTGGAAGAGTTGTTAGATTATTGCAGACATGCCTGCCTTGTGTGACTGCCTAGCTATCTTTCATACTATCAATCACAGTCAGATCACACCGTAAACCAAATGGGTGGTTTATGTAATTGCCTTCACTTGCCAGGATTTTCTTGTACTGGACTCATCTAATAGCAAATGGCTCAAGAGGACCTGGACTACATCATTGCAAGTATTTCACAGGAGGCTGATTGCTACATTATTGCCATACAGGACAATTCCATAGATGGACATCAACATAATACAGAACCTCAACTGGAATCAGTTCCAAGCACCTCCAGAGACAACCAACTGAGGTTATGGGAATCACTGAATGTGCTTGTGCTGAATGGAATCGCTGGTTGGCTACAAGACAAAGAAAAAGAGAAAGAAGACTGCTAAGAGAAGCAAAATGACACCTTCCCAGGCAAGTACACCATCTGAGACAGAAACTCACCCAAGCAGCAGGAGAGATAAAGACATCTCATTGACAAGACCCTGAATAGGATCAGAAATCATCGGTAGATCAAGAGTAAATAATAAGCAGCAAGATGAATCTGAGCCCACACACATTTTTAACCGAGGTCAGCCCAAAGATGGTGCATGACCTCAACCAAGGTATGGGGGCCCACCACTTGGATTACAAATGGATGAAGAAACTCAAATCATTAATAAAGAACATTTAAAATTGTGATGGACAGATAAGTGCCAAAGTACAGGACTGGACTGACAAAATTAACATGACAATGACATATCAACCGGATCTGCCTAGAGCCATTATTGAAATAGTGACCAGGACCATCACCGGATCGCTGAAGAAAGAGGTAGAGAGATTCTTAGCATAACAACCGTCTCACCATGCTACAGAATGGGAGGAGCTGAAGGCTCATATTCGGAAAGCCTTTCTGTCAGCTAATGAAGATGAACAGTTGAAAAGTGAGTAAGATAGATAACACAGACTGAGTATGAAAATATAGGACACTTTAAAAGAAAATTCTGTGAACGTGCTGAATGTGCATACCTTAGACACAGGAGTGTTGACGCAAAACAAACTGTTATCAGAGTATGCACAAAAGCTCTAAATAGTGCTGAATTGGCTAAGAAACTTAATGTTGAGTCCAGCCCAAAAACCATGCAAGATGCAATGAATTACACAGAGCAACAAGAAGCAGGAATGGAAATGTTTCACCGACTGGAAAGGAAAGAACACCGGGAAGAACCAGTGGAGATTGGAATTCTAGTAAAAGGGGCAAAGGACATTCTCAGAGTGTTGGAGGACTGTGCCAAGGAGTAACAAAAGTTGTTGGCTGGACTGAACAAGCTGGAGACCAGGTGGAATCTGCCCAGACAGACAGGGCTGCCCTGCAGTGCTATACAGCCACCCTAAAGTGCTACACAGGGCAAGTGTTTCTACTGTGATAAACCAGGACACAGGGCTGCAGACTGCCGGAAGAAGAAGGCTGATGCACAGCTGAAAACCACACAGGGAACAAGAGGACAATGACCGACAGCAATGAAGAGTCATTTAAACTAGTGGCTGCAGCGGGCCATACTGGAAATAGGTGGGACATTGCACTGACTCTCTTGGGGGTTCAGTGTGGTGAACTTCCAGGTACTAGGGCTAGTGTTGCCTTGCTGCACCAGAGCCTATTTGATAAATTGTGTAGGTGTACATAACAGTCCAAACTTCTTCAGCCATGTCCAAATATTTTAAGTGTGTCAGGAGAAAAAATAAATATTTTGGAACAAACTAAAGTCGAAAGTGACAATGCTACTATTGAGAAAGTTATGATTGTGAAAGATATTTCTCACCACATGAGTTTGGGTCATGATGTATTGGAAAAACAATAGGGCATTGTAAATTATCCAAAGAGGAGAATGACAAGGTTTAGGAAGGATTGACCATGAACAAAGAGAAGTAAATATGGTATCAACACTATAAAAATAAAAATAAATATGGAAAGAAGGGTCTAACAATAGTGAAATCCAGATACATGTACAGGAAATTTTGCTTATGATAAGTGTTGGATAAATATGGTAACATATTCAGTAAAAAAAAAAAAAAATGGATCCACATGGACTGTGTGAATAGGACACTGTGCAGAGTGATGTTCAAGGGCACTAACCTTTTAGAAAGAGGGCACTTTGGCAAAATGAAAGATTAGTAAAGAGGAAGTGGCCAATATGTTGCAAAAGTGACAAATTCAACCCTGCTAAAGTCTGTCAAGCTCACCAGTGACTTTGGTGCCAAAACTGGATGGTTTGTCTTGATTACCAGCTATTGAATGATGTAACCAAGAAGGATAGCTACTCGTTTTCACTCATTAAGGGCAAACTTGATCAGGTAGGTGTTGTTGGGATCTGTACTAACCTTGATTTATAAAGCAGTTACTGGTAAATTCTGGTTTCAGCACAGGAAATTCAGAAAACAGCCTGTATCTGTCATAAAGGATTGTATGAATTTCTCAGAATGCATGTTGGTTTAGGCAATGCTCCGGCTACTTTCCAAAGAATTATGGACAAAGTATTATCAGGATTGATAAGAAAATGTTAATTTGTGTACATAGATGACATTGCTATCTTTAATCAGGATAAAAATACACATGCAAAAGACTGGGAAGAGGTATTCCATTGATTACAAAATGCTGGACTCAAGGCAAAACCATTCCAGCATTCCTTTTCAAAAAACAAGGGTTAATTTTCTTGGTTATACTATAAATTAAGAAATAATCTGCAGTGATCCAGAAAAAGTAGATGTCATTGTTAAAATTGATACTCCTACTACTTCGAATGCCTTTCACATGGTGTGAGGAACAGGAGCAAACTTTCAAAAATCAAGTTCTTATTTACTAAGGAAAGAAGAAAAAACACAATTCAAAGATGGGCCATCTTACTAGCAGAGTTTGCTGTGAAAATAGAGCATATCAGAGAAAAAAAATAGAGCAGATCTTCTGTCCAGAATGAGATCAAAAGAAGAAATTGATACTTTTGACACTGAAAAATGGCTTGATCATGATGCAGTTTTATCAACAGAATGTAAATGGGCATAGATATTCCATATATATATATATATATATATATATATATATATATATATATATATATATATATATATATATATATACTGAACCCCAATGAAAAGTATCCACATGCCAATTTTGAAGTATTTTATTGTTTATACTTGAAACATTTCATACCTAGACGTGCTTAGAACTTAACAAAGCATTCACTTTTCTGGCGTAAAAATAATGTCACGCTCTACCGACATTAACGTCACTTACAGGCAAAAAATGTCATTAACTGCCCTAATTGAAAGTCACACAAATTTTTCTGTTCAATATGGGATGTGGCCACCTCGAGCATCAACACATGCTATACATCTGCGGCGCATACTGCTGACCAGGGTTTGAATTCTGTGTTAGGGAACATTATTCCATTCTTCCTGCAGAGCTTGGATCAGCTGGTTTCGGGTAGTAGGCCTAGGTGTCCTCCGTTGAATACCTTGGCCTAACTGATCCCACAAATGTTCAATAGGGCTCAGATCGGGTGAGAACGCTGGCCATTCCATGACATTGATGTTGTTCTCATTGAGAAAGTTCATTGTTAATCTTGCAGAGTGTGCACGTGCATGGTCCTGCTAAAAGATCGCCAGATCTTGATGCTGCTCCATAAATGGGACCATGTGCGGCTCCAGCACCTCATCAATGTACCGCCTAGCATTGAGGATCCCTTGAATGACCACTAGGGGTGTCCGGTAGCGGTTGCTGATGCCTGCCCACACCATGACAGAGGGTCCACCCCATCGATCTGCCTGACGGACACAGGCATCTGCATATCTCTCCCCAGTCCGGCGCCACACACGTTCTCTGCCATCTGCTCTGCTGACACAAAAACGGGACTCGTCAGTTAAAAGGACGGTATTCCACTGCTGGCGAGTCCACCTGGAGTGTGCTCTACACCACTGCAGTCGTCTTTCTCTTCTGGGTTGGGTCAGCAGGTTACCCCTGTAAGGTCTTCTGGCTGTTAGGCCACTGCTCCTCAGTCGCCTCTCCACAGTAGAACTACTGACAGGACGGTGATTCACCCCTTGAGTCTCACGGGCTGTTTGGGCTGCTGTACGGAAACGGTCTCGCAGGTGCATCAGCCGGATGTGACGGTCTTGGCCAGGTGTTGTCACTCTTTCTCGGCCAGGCCTAGGCCGATCATCTACGGATCCAGTTTCTTCTTGCCGTTCAATTAGTCGTTGGATGGTGCGCCGAGTACACCCCATTCTTTGTGCGATTTGAGTGATTGGGACTCCACCCTCTGCAAGCCCCAAAGCATGGTGTCTTTGACCTTGGCTCAGACGCGGCATGATCGCCTCAACACACCTGAGACCACTGGCTTTTTTCTTGGCTGAACATCCCTTTTTAAAGCCACTGAAAACATCAGGTCATTTTAGCCATCCAATAGGAGTGGTGGTCAGAAGCCATATTCGGTGCACAAAAGTCACATGCATTATGTAACAACCCAGCAAAAGTTAAAAAGTTGTCCTGAATGACCCTGATGTAGGCTCCAAACCATGCATATATGCACACACAGTACTTAGTAACTTACAAAATTAATGTGTTAATTTTTTTATGTGGATACTTTTCATTGGGGTTCAGTATATATATATATATATATATATATATATATATATATATATATATATATATATATATATATATATATATATATATATATATATATATATATATATATATATATATATATATATATATATATCAGGCTCAAGCATGGATGTCAACAATTACAGACCCATATCTAACCTACCTGTTATCTCCAAGGATCTGGAACAATTTGTGCATATCATCAGCAGTGGCCTGGTCATGGGTGTCATGTACATTGACTTGAAAAAGCCTTTGACACTGTCATCATTGAATTAGTACTGAAAAAGGTACCAAGATTTGGTATCACAGATGTTGAGCACATGAGGTTTTGCTCATACCTGCTTGGAGGATCTCAGGTTGTCGTCCACAAAGGTCACAAGTTGGAAGCACAACAAGTAAAACAGGGGTACCACAAGGGTATAATTTGGGCCCACTTCTTTTTACACTGTACCTGAATGACCTGCCAGACATAGAAAATTCATGCAATACGAGAATGTATGGAGATGATACTGCCATACATTATGCCAGTAAGGTGCCATCCAATCTGGAAACCAAAATCAACTCAGACCTAGAGACCCTGTGGTATTATTTTGCCCAGAATAAACTGAGCCTAAACATCAGTCAGTGTGTTTTTATGCTCATTGGGACTGAACAGAACCTGCTGAAATTTGACTCTGTGAAAGTGAAAATTAGCAATAAAGAGCTTACATGAACATATAATTCTAAATATTTTGGAATTGTGATAGACAAAGCACTGAGATGGGGCTGTCACATTGATAAATCAACAAATAAAGTGAGTCAAAAATTAGGTGTACTGAGAAGACTTAAGAGGGTTGTTCCAACTGAGACACCTACAAACTATGTACAACTGCATTGTTTTGCCACATCTGGATTATGCAGACGTTGTCTATGACAGCTGCACTCTATATGCCAAAGATCACCTAAAGAAGCTACAGTAAAAGGCAGCCAAGATATTAACTGATTCTGATCCAAGAACAAAGAAAAGTGTGATGTTTAAAGACCTGGGGTGGTTGTCTCTTCAGAAAAGAAGAAATGTCGGCAAGTGTAATGTATAAGTGCTTAAATAACCTTACATATGAGTATATGCAAAGCCAATTCAAACAAAATGGACATATTCATGGCTACAATACCAGAAATTCTAGGTGCCTACAAAGAGACATTAACAGGACCGATTACGACAGCTAGACCTTTAAAATATCACAGACAAGACTATGGAATGAATTTACAGAAATATTAAAATAGAAGCCAAGCTTACATTCTTTTAAGATTGTGATCAAGAAATACTTTTTATTGAAAGACAAAGTTTAAGCACATTGATCTTTTAATAACAAAACAAAGGACTTTTATCATATGACTATGCCTCATTTCAATTCAACTACTATATTTTAAGGTTAATATTTATTATTTTAAATATTTATTGATTGAATACCTGTGTGTGAGTATCCTTGGCCTACACAAACTAGTTGTTTACAACTAAATGTAGCTACCAAGCATAAATAAAAAAATTACTCACTTACTTATACCGAATGAAGATTCAAACAGCTGAATGGACAGTCGTGGTTCCTGATGATGGACAACCAAACCCAGTTGAATCATTCAACTATACACCGCCATTTTTAATGTCATCAGGAACGTGAATCATGTGATGTATGTAGACAGACTGCAATGGATGGACCAATTGATAACCAAAATAGAACGTCTACATTTGCATACTGTACTGGAACAGAAGAACTTGGACAGAAAGAACATAAACAGAAGTAGCAGAGGAAAAGGACAACTTTTAAATTTCTTTGGAAACATTGCCTTTTTCTTATTTGGTGTTGAAGCTGATCAAGGACTGAATGAATTCAGGAAAGTTGGAATAGATATTAGGATTGAAAACAAGAAAATTGCACACAGAATGAATGACATGCTCACCATTTTGAATTGCACTCAAATGGAATTAGATCGGCACATGCACAAGATAAATACCTTACAGAAATATTTAAATACAGTTGTTAAGATATCAGGAAATGAGGAATAACACCATGGTAAACTGATATCTAATAAATTAATTATGGGTAATATTAAACCCTTAAATGGTCAGACTGGTAGTTAATGACTGGAATTCACGTGATTTTATATTGTGCACACATTCGCTTATCCTTACTTGTGTTAACAACTCATAAATCATCACAAAACTGAACACACACTGCTCTTGCGTTTCCCATAAGAGGCACATCAATCTATTTATGTATACCCCTGCCTCTAGCATCTCTGCTTCTCATTTAGGGGATTCCCTGGTGATTCCCTTGGGGTACGTGACTTCACAAAAAGCTATAAACCTCATTCAAGAGTGGCCAGGGAGGAATTGTGTAAAGGAGGGGCACAGTGAGGTCGATGTTGGTTGTGAGGTTGCATGGATTATGTTTATAATGAAGCTGGAGCCCACAAAATTCAAGTGTATCAACGGACCATGTGGTTCCGCAGTGGGTCCCATAGCCAGTCATTCAACTTGTTCCAGCCAATCACTCACTCAATCACTGACTGAATCATGCAATGCCTGTTCTTACCAAGTATCCCCCAAATTATGTCAAAACTATGTTTGTCAATAAACTTTATGAACAAGACCTTTGGCCTTGGCCCAGTTATGGAACCATGCATTCAATCCTAAACTGTTTCTCTACATGGACTCAATTTACATGGGGGGGGGGAGAAGCATGGTTGCAGATACACTATAAATGTTATTGTCTGTCTCAAAGACTGTGATAGGCAGTCAATAAGGAGGACCTACTTTGCCTTTTTGCACAGGAATTGATGATAATCGCATGTACACTGTATGCATGCATGATGTCATCCAAATTTGCAAACTACATATCAGTTTAAGGCATTGCATATGTGATTGTGCATCCAATCGCACTTTGTGTCCATGGCAACATATGGGGGAAAACCACAAATTTTCCGTAAAAATACTGCAGTGTTGTTATATTTCCGTCATTTTCTTGCATAATATTTAACCTGGAACATAATCTATGAAAAGTTATGGTGACTAAGTTTGTTATGCAAAGTAGCTGCCTGTTACCAGTTCTGCAGACTTATGTAAAAATGCAGCTTTTCCGGTTTTTAGCCAAGTACAAGCAATATTTAAACAGTTGCTATGGAAACAGGCTATGTCACCTATGTTTTTTTTTTTTTCGAAGTTCACTGAAAGATTATTTCTCTAGTTATCCAAATACCATGCATATGTGGAGAAAAGGGTGTTTCACATAAAATGAGGAGATACTTTGTTCTCTTATTTAGCAGATTTTTAATGATTTTTTGCCATTTATTAGTCATTAAAGTGGTTGCCTTTGCAACCAGTGACGTGACTATTAGCAATGTATTGCACATTATGAAACTTGGCATTACAGCCATCACAATGATATATACTTTTGATATGCTTCAAAGAAAACTGTTCCCACTGCACTGTGTTCAATGAAAAGTGTGACTATTATTTTCATTGGTACAAAAAATAACCTAACCCTTTAAGGGTTAACATAGAAAAAGCTGTTAGTTTTTTGGAGGAAAAAGATAACAACTACATCAGGCAGGTGGACAAGTTCTCGAGAAAAATAAATCTTCCTTAGAGTTGGGAAGATTGACTGAGGAATTACTCTCACCAAAAATGTTGGAGGAACCCTTACCAAAGGCAACGTCACCAAGGACCGTATCACCTATTCAGTGGTACTACATACAGATTGTGCCTATATGGGAGATGACATGTCAAAATTCCGCTGGTACAGGAGATGGACTATGGGAGGTATAACATTCATAGTTGGCCTGAACCAAACAACTGGACAGCTTTTGCTATACAACAGGTAGTCAACCGCAATGAGGTAGGATCTAATTGACTCATGGGAGAGATCTTCTGTCCACACTAACATTTAGGGTATTTTCCTATTGTATGTAGGATGGGCCCAATATACACACCCAATGCAGGGTCATGTGGTCATTTTATTCTGTCCCAGAATAACAAACTAAAGAATTCTTGTGTAGTGAGATTCTCACACACAGGTGGTTTGTCTCAGGCAGTCGAGATAGCTTTAGGGGATTATGTACTCATATCTTGGGGTGAGACAATCTAAGCTACATGTCAATCTAGTTCTGAAAGTCTCAAAAACTCAGGGACCTACACAATACAAGTTAGGGATGGTTGTACTATTAGTGGAACACATTTGACCGTACCTGGTATGACGGAAAGGATTGATGCTTTTCAGTCCATGCATTGTGCATTAAGGGAATACCATAGTCCCTAAACATACAGCAATAACTGAGGGCGATGTTCTGAAGGAATTACAAAAGGTAAAATTTTAGGCAATGAGACCAGTCTCACACACTAAATTAAAGCCACTAATAGAACAGCAAGAAGTTATCAATTGGACTAAACATGGTAGCTGTGTATTTTGCCTGATGTGAGGCACCCTAGCATCACTCCTGATCCTCGGAATTGTAATTGCGTTATACGTGTAAAAATATCATTGGACCGGTATTCAGGGAAAGTTAAATGAGCTCACAGGTAAACCTGTGCATGACTCCATGGACAGAAATAAGGTGGATGAAGACATAGAAATGAAAGTTACAAAAGGAACCACTACTTCCTTGCACCCTTCAATTATGTTTCCCTGTTATAGTCAGCTTAGTATATATGCTAGAAAAGGACACTTCAGTGCAAACTGAGACGTAGTTCTGTGAAACTACACTGATACATGACTTGTATAATATGTTAAAACACTTATATATTCCAGTTATATTTGTGTTCATATTATACATCTTGATTTCCTATGTTTAGTAAAACATAGTGGCAAACACTATTGCCCATGCAGTCAGTATGATGTGGATCATATGAGACTTACAGAGCAGGTTATAGATCCTGCCTTATATATATATTAGCAATGGATAGTATGCTTGATTAGTTACTGTTTAATTTAATTAACATTTACTCTATGTTTGCTTGTGTTATATAATTAATGCATAAAATAAAGTTTGTATTGTTTTGTGATATTTTAATTATATGTACTCAATTGATTTGTATTGGATTGTTATTAATTTGAAAAGATTAAGTAAGAAAGACAAATGCTATCGTTCTTAACTTTCAAGGGTGGACGAGTGTAAAGTCTTCTCCCATAGACTTAAGGGTCTTGTCCAAGGGGAATTTTGCTATGCATTGTAACGATTTGGTAGGCTTAAGGCAATAACCACAGAATAACCACGATTATTCTGATTGGGAATTATATTTGTATTAGGGAAAGTACAGTGGAAGTCCCCTAAAGGTTGAATTGTTATTGGCTGAACACAGGAGATCCCCGGAGTGTAAAAACAGTAATACTGCAAACTAACGTAACAGCTGAAAAAACAGTGTTAAATTAAGTACAGAAATTGAGCCCCCCCCCCTCCCCGGAAAAAAATAGCGTGGGTACAGTCACAAGATTATAAAACTTTCCAGGATGTGTAAATAAGTTACAAGACATAACAATTATCCATTACAGTGATTGATTGGAGGTTGCACAGGATATTAAAATGTGTTGTATAAAATTGGAATTGATTCTTTCCAGAATTAATCAAATTATAATCGAACATCAGAATGAGATTATGTTAATCATGAGAAGACTGTACAAATAAAAAAGGTAGTCTTTTCTATCATGCTTAGAAATGAGCTTGTTCAACCTGATATGTCATGTCCAGTGTGAGAATAGAAGGAGGGGGAATTGTATATACACATTAACTGATAGTTGGAACAATTGTACAGTAAGACAGAAATATGATTTAGAGTTTTGACATCACTAAGTCAGAGTTTGTTTTGATGAAATGCAATAAAAACAGGATGTAACTGGTTTTGACTGGATCTGGTTACACAAATCTGCTGCATAGCAGTTTTCCCTGGGGCTTTCCGTTGTTCAGGACTTTCCATTGTTCATGAGTCATATTTGTGTATAAAAGGAGGACCATTGCTGGGCAGAACCTGTTCTCTCAGCTGCATGTGAGAGATCTGGAAGGAACCAGACCCAGGGGAATGAAGCCTAACCAGATCTGCTATCTACTCAGCTGATTTTCCAGAAGGAAATAAAGTATTGAAGTGGACGAAGCACGAACCTGGATGACTTGTTTGATTATTGCAGACAAGCCTACCTTGTGTGACCACCTCGTCATCTTTTATACTATCAAATGCAGTCAGATCACACTGTTTACCAACTGGGTGGTTTACAATGGGTTACTAGGTGTCACAAACTTAAATTGTGGGAACAAAAGGCTGTGTGTCAAGGAATTAAACCAGCCCAGATCAACCCTATTTCATGGAAATATCATACCACTAAGGTGTCAATTGAATTGCAATCCTACTCCAACAAGTGTAGATATGTGTGTTACATAGATTTAATGAAAATGTAATGGAACGCATCCTATTAAATGGTCCTTGTTGCCAATATATATCATTTGGTACTTTCTGTAAAAATATCTCTGTTATGACCACTCACAAAGCCACTCTATCTGTACAATGTCAGGTCAAATTTGTTGCAAAGGTATTCCATAATATTCATGAATTAGTGCACATGAATGTTATAGCCCTGGCGTATTTCTATGTCTATTTCTATTTTGTAGTGGTGCATGTTCCACCCCCCCCCCCCTTTTTTTTTTTTAAAGCCATAACTGTGATTTTGAGGATGAATTAGAGAACTACATTGAACTATGCCAAGCAATTTACTTAACATTGACTTCGGTAGTGGATAAGATATGGAGAATTGACACACTGTCATATTCGTTTGATGAAACTCACATAGCTCAAATATTTAGATCTTCGAGTATACCAATGTCATCTTAGTGCATACATAAGGCCTACATCCATAACCACGAAATGATGGCATAATATTGGCATGTGGAAACTCATCTGTTTTTCAGTCAAAATATCAAAATGGATATTATTTCTAAATGATTAAAATATAGACATATAGGGGTTAATTCCAATTGATGATATGAGGCTTTCAACAGGTATCACCTTTTCTCTTACTCCCACATATCATGCACTGTCCAAATGCATGTACAACTAGGATGAATGGACAGCATTGCAAACGTCTGAAGTACATGTTCTTGCAGGCTATAAAAGCATCACAGCACACGTTTAAGATCAATGTGGTAGCCCCGTTTGAGTCAACTGGACGTCAATAAGTGCTGAGTTAGCGGGTTTTGATTGCTGGATCAAGGTATATCATTACTTAAATTGCAGAATATAGCCGATGCTGGATGGCAGGTCTTCCAATGTGAAGTTTTACAGGACTCCAAAAAGTAATATTGGACTTGGTCTTCACCTTGCCGAATATGATATTTTTTTGTCCTCTGAAACTCCATATTAAACTCCCTGCCATCCAATATTTGTACTATCTTCGATGTCTTTCAATGTATTTAAATGTATCCAGCCAAAACAGGAAGTTTTCAAAAGATTTCACGGAATCTGCGGTCTTTGACTTCACAACATTCAATAACTGCTAAAGCTGTTAGCACATTGTTGTACAGCTAAGGAATTTACTGAGGTGACTATCAATATAATTGTCATTTGCATGATATATAAGGTTAATTTAAGCTGAGGGTACTTGTGCATGAACGTCACAGCTTTTTGTGGGATGATGCACTTAAAGGCTGTCATTGACAAACCGTACAAAAATGATGTAAACGCCTGTTTTTGTACTATGTATCATCTCATATCGGAAACATATTATGGCTATTATCTACAAAAGAGTACATCAGCATGATCATTCAGGCAGATCACAGGAAGCAGTATACTATTATGCTTTGGTTTATCGTAGCTCTAGACACAAAGACATATATCAATATCCTTGGCATACTATAACATTTTAACATATACAATTGTATTTGTGTCTTTCTATCCAGAACCAATTTCTAGTAGTCATTACCCTATTCTGCAGTCCGAACTCTTTCTTCTCCATAAGTCAATCTGTCACTGCCTAACCTCTATACATATGGAACTACCATTGTCCATTTTGCACATGTTCATCTGCAGACTTTTGAAATAAGCTGTATTAGCCCAAATAAATAAAAAATTATCTACAAAAGAGGACATCAGCATGATCATTCAGGAAGATCATAGGAAGCACTGCTTTGGTTTACTCTAGCCCTAGACATAAAGACATAAATCCATATCCTTTGCATACTATAACATTTTTAACATATACAATTGTATTTGTGTCTTTCTATCCAGAACCAATTTCTAGTAGTCATTACCCTATTCTGCAGTCCGAACTCTTTCTTCTCCGTAAGTCAATCTGTCACTGCCTAGCCTCTATACATATGGAACTATTATTGTCCATTTTGCACATGTTCATCTGCAGACTTTTGAAATAAGCTGTATTAGCCCAAATAAATAAAAAGGTCTTCAGCGGGTAAGTACTCAGGACATGTTTCAGAGATTGTACCCATAAAGGTCTCTCTGAGTAGCAGAGCCTTGTCTAAACTAAATAATCAGCAAAGACAACCCACATAATAAGCAATAAAAATGAATGTGGCAAATAATGAATTAGCTAAAAATATGAAGTTTCGCTTGTAAATGCAGAGCTTCAATATGAATGCAGAATTCCTATCACACCAAACACAATTACTAGATAGTATAGAGCAAGTTCAGATAAGAATAATGTGACTTACCCCTGAACTAGTATGTACTCGGCCTAGCTGGATGGGGTACATTCGTCCAACCAGTTGCCATTGTGTAACTGAGGTGGAAACAAACTGGAGTTATAAACTCACTGATTAAAAAGTAAACAGTTACAGCCAGACACATGCATAAACCTGGGGGAATCCTAACAAGCACTATAAAGATACACACCGTGTACCAGAAGTGTAGGACAAGCTGCATGATGACACATATTCCTGGCTATGAAAGTCTCCAATATTACAAGTTCTATTTAGTTGTAAACTGTAAGTTTCTGTTTCAAAAGAATGAATTGAATTTGTAATAATTGAGCTAATCTTGTCAATTTCTGGTCAATTGCTTGGGACAACCTATGACTGACTCCCGGTCCTGGAGTTAATGATTCAAAAGAATGACTCAAGCCTGTGACAATTGAGTAAATATTGCCATTTTCTGGCCAAGTGCTCATGACAGCCTAAGACTCACTCCCGGACCTGGTGTGGGACAACGGCATTGAGTAATTATTTATATTGAGTGAATGTGCATTTACATGTTAATCTAAAATGTCAGAAAGGTGAAAATTAGCACAAAATGATGCCTGAAGGTAAAACTAATTTACAAAACAGGCGCGTCTGGAATCTTGAAAACTATTTAACCTAACTTTCCTACAATCACTGGATATTTAAAGCAAAATGTGTGGAAGAATCAGGTCAAAAGTACATGCTTCAATCCTGTCAAGTGTGTTGTCAATGAATTTGCTTCTTGATGACACAAATGTACTATATCTTGTAATTTCTAAAATATTACTGTCAGGGAAAGGATCATGGACTATTTGAAAGTTAAACTCATCAATTTTATGATAGACTTTAATGCCAAACCTGTCATTTGAGACCCGAATATCCAAATCCAGGAACTTATCTCTGAAATAATCTGAGTTGTTATCTTCCAGAAGGATATCTATTGTGTCAACTTCTTTGGCATCTTCATTAAAATTTGGCACATTTACCCAAGCAAAATCATCAATATACCCTGCAACGTTTTCTATAAGTTTATATATGTTATGACATCCGATCAAAAGAGAGAGAGAGAGAGAGAGAGAGAGAGAGAGAGAGAATAAGAAAACAATAAGAGAAAGAAAACAAAGCAATAGATGAGTAAAAAAATATAAACAAAGAAAAGAGAACGAATGGAATATGATCAAATCAGTCATGTTTCATGTAAACATAGAAATTTATCACTCTTTGTTAATTGAAATAAAAAAAATACAAAAAAAAAAAATTAAAAATCAGTAAATATATATACGAAAAGACATAAAATATTAGTTTTATATGCATACGATGGCGATTGGTATTAATGTCTCATCTTTGTATACATGCGCACCCTTAGTGTTGAGTTGATGCATTTTGTAGCAAGTATTTATACTTATTTAGAACAAAAATTCTAATTAAAAAAATCGTCAAACATTTCTACCGTTAAAACAATGTAGACTTCCCATTTTTAAATTGAGACAGTTGTTCTTTGATTCTCTGTTTTACATTTAGTTCCAATATTGTTAGTCGCAGCTATTAGATCCAGGTATTTTATCTTGCTCTTTTGCGTAATTCTTCTTTGAAGACTGTCATATCATATGCAAGTTGATTGAGCTAAAATAAGCACAAGTGTATATGATACACCATAACAAAGCAAAATACACGCGTCAGCTCTAATTCACAGCGCATTTTATACGATTATGCTGTTCTAAAATATTGCTTGTTATGCTGGCAGTAACCAGTGTAGAAAATGTTATTTACGCCTGTAAAATGTGCTTTAAATGTGAAATAAAAAGCGTGAACCTATCTATAGATACAATAGCCGTTCGGTTTTTGAGTAAAAATTCAGTATGTGCATATAAAAATGTTATTATATTTCTAAGTATGAATTCAGCAAAAGGATGCACTTGTTGCACACGAGGGGAGGAACGTCACATGCCACGTGCAAAAAAGTAGTAACTCATTCTTAACAAACACAGCACACCAGAGTGGCATTGAACGTAGCCCTCCCACACGTCATGGCACTGTTCAAATATAATACAAGTAGGTCGAATGGGAAATATTACAAAACATCTTAAGTATATGTTCTTGCTTGTCGTAATATTCAGTTGATCTAATTTTGACTCACGTATTCAACATCAATCGGATTTGACAATTAAACAAAACAAAAACCAATAATTAAAAAAAAAAAAAAAAGACAGAAATAGATGCACAAAAATACGAGCTATGGGTGGATAAACTGGTATATACGTTATAAATGATGCCAAGGGTCAGTCGGGTGTTATCTAAAGTAGGGGGCTGAAACGCTGTTAGCTAGTAAAAATTTCCTTCAGACACACACTGGTACTCCGAGTCTTCACGGTTCTAATTGGTGGTTTGTTTAAACATAAACACATTCTTCCATTCACCTGTTCATGCATGACATTCATTTTTGCTATGCAGAATTTCTAAAATTAAAAATGCAGATTTGTGTGGCTCTCTAAATAATCCCTTGCATCAGTGCCTATTCACGTAACACAATAGACGTGTTTATGGTGAATTTTACTTAACCTTTCTAGGCCATAATTAATTGTGCATTCCATTGTTGTCTTAATTTTCCAGCCAGCAAGTGGCCGAGTCTGGCCCACGCCTTCATGTTCATAACTGATGTAACGGCTAACGCTAGTGATTACAGCATGGATGGTGCTGAACAGTGCAGATCTTTTACCTAAAATGTGACATCAGCGGTGTAACGTGCATTTTTTAGTTTGCTGACAGGCTTTTTTTTTTTTTTAATAAATCCAAGGTCACCCTGTATCTTACTTCCTTATCCTTCCCCATGTAATTCGGCCAGCTTAATCGAGCACAAAATATACACAAGTGCGCTTCGCTAAGTGAACCAAATAAACCCGAGTCATATGAACTACTCTGTTAGAATATCGAAAAGCATTTGTTTTTTCAGAACTGCTTGTCTGGTTTACTGTCACAAAACAATTGTCTACTTCACAATTCAGTTCGAAAAGGCATGAACAATCTTAGTTGGACCGCTGTTATACAATGATTGTTTATGATTGCATGTTGTGTGCATCCATACAAAAGCGACGATTGTGTGTACTGTGGCTTTTGATTGAATTCAAAGTTGGTTTTAAATAATAAAGTAAAGTTGTTTATCGAGAGAAAATGGACTTACGATGTGCATATGCAACTTGCAGATCCACTGTTCTCTTGCAAGAATACAAAGCTAGGTTTTAAATACAGAGGGAACATATCGCAAACATTTTCTGGCAAAACTTGTCAGAGATGGGATAAGCAGTTCCCACATAGACACAACCTAGTCGACCCCATACAGTTCCCAGAGGAAGACATTAGACATACCGAGAACTATTGCAGAAACCCAACCGGACTACCAGAAGGACCTTGGTGTTATACAGCAGATCCTGAAGTGCGTTGGGAATACTGTGATGTACCACTATGTTGTACGTATTATTACTGGTTATGCTACCAAACTTTAACTAGTAACTGTGGCTTGATTAAACTGAGAGACTCGTCGAAATCGATGGGCCATGCATAAGTTTACTTCTTCCGTGCATGATAACCACCACTATGTTAAAAAAAAAAAAAAAAAAATTACCAAAATGTCATAAAGACAGATAATAGTATATGTTGCATACTTGTTCGATAAAATACCCACCTTGAACTGATGAAAACATATGAAACCCAAAGTCCCCCCTCCCCCAAAAAGGTAGGACAGTATTAGCACTTAAAGGAAAACATATTACGTAGATGTAACGAGCAGCACACATGAAGCTGTTGTGAAATACAGTTTGGAATCTACAAATTATGCTCACAATTTACCAGTTCCCTTTCTGGAATGACAGCAAACCGACAATGCACCAGTAATGTCAGCTGATTATAATATTATGACAAAAAGCTTATTTTTTGTCGTATCGGACAGCTTTTATTGATTGTATTTAGCCAGGAATAACCTATGGTGTATTTTAATTTAATCAATGAGTGACTACACATAAATAAAAATTGGTTTATTCAAAATGAGCAAAAACAGTTTGTGAGACTGCAATGACACCGTTGTATCGTGGAGTATGTTCGGAAGCAAAAGCTGTATCAAGCCATCAGAGGGAAATTAAAGAGCCATTGAACCTTCAAAGCATACATTACAATCCTGAATGTTTTACATCAGTTGGAATTGGCCATGTTGGCTGCAAACAAACATTTTATTATAGGAGATGCACGACTAAAAAGTGACAGAAATAAAGGCGCTCAGATGCGAAGATTCAGTTACCGATTGCCTAAAAGGTACGAAAAAAAAGCTGTGCTGTGCTGACTTTATACAGCAATTACGAGGACAGGCCTGTCAAATCGGTGACAAATATTATATAAAAAACCTGCATGATTTGGTAACCTGCAACACTTAACTTAATGGTGCAGTCACAGATAAAACCTCATTATACTGCTTGTTATGTTAGGATTTATTATAAAATCAAATTCACAGGAATTATTTAGATGTACTTAGCTGTTTTGAGGGTACATGTCTGCAACAAGACCTGTTGTGCTGCACTACTTATTCCATGATACACAAACGGAATTTGGTAATATCTCCACCAGCCACAGTGACGAAAATTAAGACTGGAATGTGTAAATGACTTTAAGTGGAGTTACGTGAGTGTTTATCATATCCAGGATATTCTGCGAGGTGTTACAATGTTAGACATTTGAATGTATCACATTCCATTGTTATCTTGTTTAATATAATAGTTGTCCTCACGGTAATCAATGTTAGTTTTTGACGTTGTTTTATTTCCCTGAAAACGGGAAAAAGTGAGCTAAATATAATTGTGCCAGCAAAAGGGTCTAGTTTTGAACAGTGCCTGATTGAGTTTAGGGAGAATGAGGTATAAACGGTGAGAAATGCTTGTCTAAGGGCACCCCTGTATGATAGTATTTATTGATTTGTTTATTCATTGAATCTATCTATCTATCTATCTATCTATCTATCTATCTATCTATCTATCTATCTATCTATCTATCTATCTATCTATCTATCTATCTATCTATCTATCTATCTATCTATCTATCTATCTATCTATCTATCTATCGATCGATCGATCGATCGATCGATCTTTCTATCTATCTATCTATCTATCTATCTATCTATCTATCTATCTATCTATCTATCTATCTATCTATCTATCTATCTATCTATCTATCTATCTATCTATCTGTCTGTCTATCTATCTATCTATCCATCTATCCATTCATCTACACATCCATCTATCTATCTTATATATATTTATCTGTATATCTGTATCCATCTGTCTGTCGGTCTATCTATCTATCTATCTATCTATCTATCTATCTATCTATCTATCTATCTATCTATCTATCTATCTATCTATCTATCTATCTATCTATCTATCTATCTATCTATCTATCCATCCATCTATACATCCATCTATCTATCTTCTATCTATTTATCTGTATACATGTTTATCCATCTGTCTGTCGGTCTATCCATCTATCTATCTATCTATCTATATGTATATATATATATATATATATCCATTTATCTGTCTGTCTGTCTATCTATCTTTCTATCTATCTATGTACCTATGTATTTATCCATCTCTCTATATATATATATACATTTTTTTTACCGTAGGCTAGTCTGTTCTTATTTTTTGAAGGCCAAGGGCAGATTTCAGAGATTTAATTGATTTTCTTCTTCTTCTTCTTCTTCTTCTTCTTCTTCTTCTTCTTCTTCTTCTTCTTCTTCTTCTTCTTCTTCTTCTTCTTCTTCTTCTTCTTCTTCTTCTTCTTCTTCTTATTCTTCTTTTTCTTATTATTATTAAAAACAATGTGCCGAAATTTTTTTGTTAGTCGACTTTTTCTGTTTTGGTTAAAGTATTTTTTTTTCTTTTGCAATGCTGAAGACATGGGCTGTAATTTGTCCTAATGTAAAAGTATTAAAGGAAATTCATTCAAGTCTCAAGGGAATGTGAAAAAGGATAAAACTTCAATTTTCTCAGTGTTTTTTTAAATAATGCACAAAATACAATTCAATGCCATATTATTTTCTTCTGACCATTTTGCACCATTTATCCCCAATGTATATGTCTTGGGGAGTAACAATGTTTGTGAGCCGCCTAACTGCATCAGTTGTCTAATTAATACCACTGTAATTCTCCAGAATTGGTTGTTTTATGATTATGTCAAGTGGCATTTATTTGCCATAAAAAGAGCAAAATACACGACTTTTCATTATAATAATTATCTTTTTTTTATCATTAATTCATATATGCCATATGTGACATTATACCTTTCAGTGCCAAATTTTGGACTGCATCAACACCTTTTGTCGGCGAACATTGGGCGAAATGCCCCCAATGTGCACCAATAAAAGCTGTTGACCTGGGATATTCTCTCTGGAACTATAGGGATACTGGGACTCGAACGAAAGCTCTGTTTATGGGGAACTGGAATCTGGGACCTAATTATAATTAAGACTGATTTAATATCCCAAGATCGACTAAAGACGTGATTGCCAATGAAAGAGTTAAGCTGCATATGGCTGCATTTATTCAATATTTGATTTGCCTTTTCACTGCTTGGCCTTTACGAAGATATAAATTGGCATACGCATATGAATAGCAAAATGGGAAAAGAAGTGTTAGGTTTTATAGAAAAAATTTTAAATTCATAATTGTTGATTTGCTTTATGTCTGACTTTTGGTCCATCTATCATCATTCTATCCATTCACGCTTCCCTCTTACTATGTCCGTTCGTCTCTTTTTCTACTGCCTAATTAACAACCCTTCAAGTCTACTTCGACTAGTGACTAAAATGTAGAAAGGTACGCTTAGTGTATAAATAAAGGCAAATTTGGAAAGGTTTGCTCTTTTATCAGCCTGTAGTATAAAGTACAGAATACAAGGAGTATCTGTCCTGCGTGGTTTTATGGTATCTGCAACGAACGGTACTGACATACCCCACAGATAACTTTCTCAGAGTATAGCATGAAACCTGCTGAGAAGTACTGCAAGGCACTTTATGGACGGGCTGGAGGACATTCATTGGAATGATGCATCAGTCAAGTGTGTCATAGGGTAATTAGCATATCCGTTCCCGTTGATTAGAGACTAAACTGCATGTCTTGGCGTGCACTGTATCAGTAGTTAAGCGCAGTGAAGACGCAATTTCACCACAAGTGCACATATTGTATTATATGACTTGGGTTTAAATACCAATGAGGAAGTACCGTTATATTATATCCCATGTTAATGTACTTTTTGTCCAGTTCAAGAGTAAAGAAATATAATTATATCAAAAGACTAAAATTATAAACAAGAGCATGCAGACAACAAAACTAAACTATTTGTTGAACCCTTTGACTCATTGGCACAAATGCCAACAATCCGCGTTTATTGATATGCGCTTATAGTAAGGCATATCAAAAAGCCATGCACATATAACATGGAGGCTTTATTTTCTAATACATCCAGATTAAGAGTCAGCGACGATGAATGTATGTGAAATTGAGGTGTAAACTGTTTACACATTGCATGCTACCTGTATTTAGGCGTCATGTGTGGGAAGTGTGAGAGAGGTGAAATTTATACATGGCATACTGGTTACATAATAAGTTTATATGGATTATTAAAAATAAGTTATCCCTTTACGTCGGAATTTGGACCTTTCCATTAAAATTCATAGATGCAAATAATGCAATTTGAAATTGATGTTACCAGGGTTTTGATAAAGGTAAGCATTTCCCTTACCTTGGTCTGTTGCAGCGTTTGAATCAGGTAAATGGTAAGTAAAACTTTCAATATGGACAAAATATCAGCCAGATGTGCGTATATATATATATATATATATATATATATATATATATATATATATATTTAATTTAAATTATTGGACATACTAAAATGGCACTTGCCTAGAAGGCATTGGACACGCGCCATTATTATCTACACTTCTATCTAATGCGGATCTCTCATGTGTCCATATCGTGCATATGTTGCAATGAGTGTGAAAAGTTCGAAGTTATTAAGTCATTCATGTCACAGTGTTTTGCGATGCATCAGCCCAGAAAGTGTGTATCATGTGTCGTTTTGAGGATCCTTCAATAATATCTATGTGACTCTATATATATATCTGCATATTTTCTTTGTGCCGGCATGATGTTTATGGATTTGTCCAGCCAAAACAACAAGAAGTGTTCAACAGTTACAAACAATACAGATCTCACGTGAGTATGAATTGCCTTGCTGAGTATCTGGTATCATCAGGCGCATTTTATATATTTTGCACATTGCATTATACATTTAATAGCTCTCTTCTACAAATTGGATTAAATCGACCAAAGATACAATGAAAGAAGAAATGTAGGACTAAACTGATGAATCCGAAAGTAAGGAATCCATCACTCTCCACAAGCTCACTCAGATTCGTAAACGAAGTTTTACACTTAATGAGTAGCCTACCCTCCCCCCCCTTTTTTTTTTTTTTTTACTTTTATTTTTATTTTTTAGATCAGCTAACTTAACAGCAGCCGAGCATTTCTTATGATCCTTTGTCGGTTATGTTTCGTCATCCGTCGTCAAAGATCAACTTCTCCCCCCCCCTTTTTTTTTTTTATACTTTTATTTTTTAGATCAGCTAACTTAACAGCAGCCAAGCATATCTTATGATCCTTTGTCGGTCATGTTTTATCATCTGTCGTCAAAGATCAACTTCTTCCCCAAACCCTCAGCCACATTCACTTCAAACTTGGTGGCAATGTACGTTGGGTGAGTCTACTAAGTTTCTTTAATTGGTACTGCTTCAGTGATTTTTTTTTTTGGGGGGGGGGGGGGCAAGTTATGTCCTTTTTCTGGCAAATCAGGAAATATATTCTCTGAAACCACCCAATTACTTTGACATCACAAAGCAACAATTCTACAGACGTCTAATTCTAAAGTGTTCACTAGGTGGTGCTGCGATTTTCCTTTTGTGTGCGTGCGTGTGTGTGTGTGTGTGTGTGTGTGTGTGTGTGTGTTCTGACCACTTCTGACCTCTTTCGAGAACCTCTACTCAGATAAAGCTGAAACATGCTGGATTTGCTCCTTGCAAAAGGGTTACCAAAGTTTTTCACTAGGTGGCACTGCTGTTTTTTTCTGATTTTATCGATTTTTTTTTTCAATCTGGATACTAGTTGGTAAATGCACCTTTCGTATTGATTACTATTGAGGTCAATCGGGATTCTAATGCTGATTCACATTTTTGACTTCTTCTCTAGAACCACTACCCTTATTGTCTTGAACCTTGATGGGAATGTACTCTGGGTGAATCTCTACCACATTTGTTCAAATGGTCATGCTCCAGGGATTTCTTGGATTTGTTCAATTATGCTGTTGTGTTTTGGGTCAAACCTAACAAAATCTTCTTCTCTGAATACCGCCCACCCGATTGCTTTGATATCACACAGGATCACTGATAGGGACTCTTAGTTCTTAATGTGTTCACCGGGTGAACATTTTTTTCCTATTTTTTCTGTTATTTTTTATTTTCGCTCTTTTTGGATTCTGTGAAATCATCAGACAGATTGATTTCACACTTGGTAGCAATGTACATTCGGTGCGTCTGTAGCAAAGTTATTCCAGTTGTCACACTCCAGTCAGTTTTGGACTTTTTTTTGGGGGGGGGGGGATCTTGAAAAATCGTCCTCTCTGATACTACTCACCCGATTGCTTTGATATCACTTGGCCTATAGTTTAGTACCAATTCTATAACAAATTAAAGCATCGTAATATTGCATGGCTGTTGGGTGCTTGTATGCTGTTTGTCCCCTTCTACATACACATAATTCATTTTCAAATGATTACTTGAGAACTGACATTTTTAACCTCTTATCCAAAACTATTGGGCAGAGTCACTGTAATGGGTCTTTAGCATCTTTGTTCAAATAAACATGTCTCAGTTTTTTTTTTGTTTTTTTGTTTTTTTGCATCAACATTCATCTTCCAATACCAATGTGAAGAAACAAATATCACTCCTTGAAACAGCCAGTCACCCATAAAAATCAACTGGTGGTTTAAAACTTGTCCTCTAAACCTCTGAAATAGGTTTCAGTAACAACCGACTATAGTGTTTTCAAAATGCATAGGCCTAACCGCTGAAAACCCACATTTTATAACTTTTGCCAAAAATAAAAAGAGACCTGGTAGGCCTATTCTTTTTAGTTCTGACTTGTCAGTCAGCTGAGTTGACTGCAAAGGAAGAAAGTAGGCCCACATTGTTTTTGTGATATTTATGAATCTGGAACATTTTAAACATACTCTACCACCATTATATCATATAATATTATCATTTATATAATTTTGCTTGGCCAACAGCCAAAAATTATGATTTATAGTCCTGTTATTATTGGCTTTGTTGTAGTAGCAGTAGTTTTGTTTGCTGCGTACAGTAAACAAACACAAACAAGTGTAGAATCTATATTGAATGAACAGACAGCTCTGTTCCCAGTAAATTCAGCACTTTGCAAAAGCAAAAACCCAGAATGAAAAAAAATAACAAAAAGAAATATAATAGAAAACAGAACAAAAAAGACAAAACAAACAAACAAACAAACAAACAAACAAAAACTAAAAAAAAACTAACGAGAGAGGCAGAGAAAGAGAGAGAGAGTAACAGAACAGACACATGATCCAAAACAATAAACAAAAAACAAAACAAAAAAACATAATAAGACAAACCATCCACACGCACACACACACACACACAGCCACTCGACTTCGCTCCTTTTCCATTAACAAATTTTTTATAAAGGACAGCAAAGAAAGCAAACCCACTAGAACACAAAAGTTTTCATGCAAAATAAGCGCTTTTCACATTGCCCTCATTTACGACGCACTGTACACAGAAGACAGCTTAGAAAACTTAGTGGGAAGGATAGGTTTCGGAAAAAGACGAAATGGCTATTCACCCCGAATCTCTAAACACTCAGAAAACGTAAGCTTTTTGGCTCGCATTACTTATGTATCCATCTAAAAAAAAACATGTATGTCCGAACGTGGTGTATGGCCTTTTGGTGTGCTCCAACACTGTTACTGCAGTAAACATTATGTATTAGCAAACTAGGTTAATTTGGTGTCAGTTGAAAATGTTGTACAACTGACAGGTTTTATTTTCGGTATTATGTGATTAAATTAAGACTTCAGGGGGCTGTCTGTAAAGCTATTTCGCACTAGCAATTTTAGCAAATCAAGACTTTTTTTGTTCTTTCTTTACATAATAGGAAAGATAAGGTATCAATCCACAAAAATGCAAAATGTTGTGGTTGGAAAGTGTCAATTTTTAAGATAATTTTGGAGTTAACAAAGTAATGTTTTTTGGCCAAACACCCACTTTGTTTTATATTTAGAAGATAATGTAAATAAACTGCTAGTTAGACTTGGGTCTGCTAGGCAACGGGAAGTGATCAAACTGCTCATTGGTGGTGAATGACAATGAGCCTGTGGGCAAGAGAGAGAGCAGTGGGTCAGTGGCCTAGGGAGAGAAACAGTTGGCACTCTGAATCTGTTCTTTGAGCGATTGAAAAAAAGCTGTTAGAAAACAACATCTGTGTCATCTGCTCCCGAACAACTTAAAAAAATCCCTATTAAAGATATATTTAAAAGATATTTTTCCATGAAAACACAAACACGTGTAGTATTATAAGTATACATATCACAAGACAAGTATTGATAAGAGGTAATAAGTACAATTTCCACAATGTTCAGTTTATTGGTCCCAGAGACCCAATTAGACTTAAATCGCATACACTCATAGTTTTATTCTCCGCCCGAAAGAACTGATCTCGATGAAATGAAATGACATTGAAAATATACTCTCTTGCCTAGGAATAGTTCACGGTGATTGTATATATTTCTACTTTATGTTGTCTTTCTTCGATGGTGAACTGCACAAAGTAGAAGATTAGCACCGCTCCTCTTTATAATTTCTTTTTTTAAATCGTTCCTTTTGCTTTTCAGAAAAAAAAACACACACATAAAAAACTGTTTCCAGACATTACATCAAAGATCTTTTAAACCAAATTTAAAAATTTTACGCTAAATGTGGTGGCTTGTAGGCCCAGAAAAAAACTCTGAAGTGAACCCCTTTGCAATATGTTTCTATTCTCTCAAATAACAAGAAAATGAAATTTTCTTCAAATGAAAAATACAGATTGATATCTGAAATAAATTTTTTGTCTGTTTTTTTTTTGGGGGGGGGGGGAAGTAAATGTAATATTTAAGAAAGGAGAGTAGAGTAAGATATTACGACGTTATATACCCTGAGCTTTACAGATGAAATCTATAAATCTGTATTATTTATAAAGAACAGGAAATTAAAAAAACACAATGCGTGCAATCTTTCAGATCCACTGTTTTTCTGCAAGGACTCATACTTAGGCAGACGATACCAAGGAAACATATCGCAAACAAAGGATGGCACAATGTGTCAGAGATGGGACACCCAGTTCCCACATACTCATAAGTTTAGAGACGACTGGTTCCCGGAAAATGACATCAAAACTGCTGAGAACTATTGCAGAAACCCAGATGGATCCCCCGAGGGCCCATGGTGTTTAACGATGGATCCTGCTGTACACAGGGGATACTGTGAAGTTCCAATCTGTCGTACGATACTTTCTCGCTTACGCATGCTAAGTATTAGCACAACATTGTCAAACTGGATCACAGTACTTTGTGAAACCCAAATTCTGACGTTTTTTACACTGCAAATTATATGAGATGCAAAACACTTACTCTTGTCATCATATGGATTTTTGTGTTTATGAATCGTCCGTTACATGTTTTATACTGGCTTAAATACACCTTTTATACTGGCTACCTGACACATAAAACAAAACAGGCATATCAAGGTGTTTTTCCTTTTTTCTTTAAAAAAGGACCGGCCTAGATACATGTTTTCGAAATATTTACGAATTTCGTAAAACCATATCTTTACCAATGAGCTTCCAGGACTTTCGCATAAATGACAGCAGAAAAAAACATAAGTTTGAATCCACGGATGACAAATTCACAATAACTGATTTAATTGATAATGCATTATAATCGTTAATCGTCCTTCTGAATGGGTGGATATCAAAGAAATATTTAGCGCATTCTTGCACATCATCTTCATCAAGGAATAACATGTATTGTTGCTTTTTACAATACAAAAACAAAATAATAATAATAATAATAATAATAATAATAATAATAATAATAATAATAATAATAATAATAATAATAATAATAATAAAATATAATAATAATAATAATAATAATAATAATAATAATAATAAAATATAATAATAATAATAATAATAATAATAATAATAATAATAATAATAATAATAATAATAATAATAATAATAATAATAATAATAATAATAATAATAATAATAATAATGATAATAATAAATGTTATCAGGGACAAAATTGCGCCATGTGATTCTTTACTCCACAGCCGATCCATCGCCAATAGTTTTTTATGAACACAACTACTACTGCAACTTTGATTACGATATGTGCAACTTCACCGAAGATTTAAGAGCAGATTTTTCATGGACCAGGTAAGAAAAATCAGCAGATTACAGACAAAATCATGAATAAGTATGAAGCGTGTTCTATCTCTCACCGTGATTACACAAAAAAACACACTGCCATACAGCAGCTTTTCCAACTGAACACTTAGTGTTAAATACCTGATGCCCGTCTATATTTGGAATGTGACAACTTATGGCAGGGAGAAAAAAAGAAAAAAAATACACACATGTTCCAACATACATCAATATCAATGGCAACCATGATTCATTGCTAACCTTGAAGAGTGATCGTTGGTTTAAATGACAACCTCTGTTTATTATATTTTTTGTAAGCTTTTCACTAATTCGTTTGTGACCTTCATACATAATTGGTTGATAGTGGTTCCTACGCTTTTGTGATGAAACAATTAGCGTCACTCAGGAGGAAGATATCCATATCCTCCCATATATTTCATTTATCATATTTTCCCACTTTCAAGGTTTAGTGCTTGTAGGTTGTTGCATTTTCTTACCCTTAGTGTTTTTATATCACTCAACATTTTAATGTAATTATCAATATCTTTTTCCACATAAATCTCGCTGGAAGGACTCGAATACGGAAAGTTCCTGTAAACTGGGCCTCCCATAATATTTCTATTCATCAGAAACGTGTCACTGGACAAAATCCGTCTGATTTCGATCTTTAATTTTAGGAAGAACATCTTGTCTTTCATCAAGTGTGTGGTCCTGTTTTCCATCTGAAGCCTGCTCCAAAATATTCCTTTTTCCCATGATGAAAATTTCTTGATTTGAGAAAGGGCCTTTTCTTCAAATAATATGTAATGTGCTGCGGTCAAAGACGTTTCGGTATGCTTATGCTATATCTTTTTTTCTATTTTCTTTTTTTTTCTTTCGTCTTTGTGTACCTTGTCCTGCAATGTATTGCTCACAAAGATATATGAAGTGCAGTTGGAGATACGAAGCCAGGGAGATGCTGTATCAAACGCAACAATTTTTGAGTGGCTATGAGGGCTGCCATGAGACAAAGACCAGCGGAACATAGCCCAATATTGGTGCTAGTGAAAACTGTACTCTTTGTCACTAACTTCCAACCTTCAATTATAATGTTTATTCCTTAATTCTCTTTTACCTGACACTTCCTCCAGCCTTTGCGAAGCCTTTGCATATGTGTATGTAATATTTACACATTCCGTTACATTTAATGCATCAAACCTATTCCAAAATGGAATTTTCAATAGACATTCCAGACCTAAGACATGTCACACATTGACACAATTCAGACCATCACGAATTTTAAGATACAGCTCATCTCTGAGGACATAAAATCTGGTTGCTGGTGACAAGTTCAAGCCACAGCTGTAAAACTCAATCTGCACGTGCTTTTCCTTCATTTGATAAATAGTCCCTTTTTATTGCTGTCTAAAGACCTGCGCTGTCTACCCAAACCAAGGTACCTGCACCTAGTGCATGAAATGCAATTTATTCAAGGATGGGGAGGGACAGCACAAATTCAAGTAAGCCTTTCCCAAGTTAAATCTTGAGATTTTGTTAAAATCTTTGAACATAGCCATTGAAGCCATCCTAATTGAATTGTTCATGTTCTGTTTGCTGGAGTTAATTTTCTGTTATTATTATTTTTTGTTTTTATTATTCATTTATTTTAATTATTTATTTACTTTTATCATTTATTTATTTTTTGTTCTCTTTTTTTTTTTTTTTTTTTCTTCTTTGTTTTTCGTTTTTTCGTGGGTTTTTTATTGATTTTTGTTGTTGTTGTTTTTTCAGAGTGTATGATTTGGATAAGTTTATTCTAATCAAAACAGCAAATTTGTGATAGAAACATACAGAAAAGTGTTAAAGGTTACAGACTGCAGTCTGGATTGAGTGGTTGCACGTTGTTAGATGCTTTTCATAAAGTTTTAAAATATTAAAATGCTGGATTTATGACAGAAAAATGCTATGAAAAATTAGAAGGATTTTACAACTGTAGCCTGTGGCTTATCATGGTTACCGCTGTTCGTATTGTGACTCCAATAACCATGTTGTCTTTTTATTATCATTCATGAAGAAAGTTCAAAAAATGAGAGAACGTATTTTACAGATGCTGGGAGTATTTTTTAGCGTTTTTAGCAACTTTGACATTGATGGTGTATGCTGGATATGGCATGGAAGCGTAGATCACAACAACACTTGGATGTCAACTATAAACAGGTGCATAAATTGTGCTCTGGCCAGGATCACATTATATATATATATATATATATATATATATATATATATATATATATATATATATATATATATATATATATATATATATATATATTTATATATATATATATGTGTGTGTGTGTGTGTGTGTGTGTGTGTGTGTCTGTGTATGTGTGTGTGTGTATCACTTCGGGCCCATTAGTGGGAGATGCTGAACTATCAGTTACACCAATTCAGCATCTAAAACCAGCCATTGTGGCAATATTTCCCTAATATAATCCAAATTGTGGCAAACCAGGGAGTTGTTTCAGTATTTACATTTTATTGATCCATATCCAGCAGGCTTCATCAATGGAAAAGTTGCTTGCTGGCCTGAGGTACAAAATACCATGGCCAAAAGCATATGCCTTGTGATCTTCATTTCTTCAAAATCATATACTCTGTCTTAAACAAGCTATTGTGATCTCTGCGAAATATTCATCAACAGTTAATTTTTGCTGCATCTGCTCATGGTTCAGTATCATTATTCTTTCTTTCTTTTTCTAATATGTTTTTTTTTTTTTTTTTTTTTTTTTTTTTTGCAATAGTTAAGTTACTGAGATGTCCAGTCTTTCGGGTGGTAAGATTGGCTGTTTGAAGAGCACAATATGTCAACTTCTACTCATTGCTTTTGTACATGGAACAACTTGTATTTTTGTAACTTGTGGGAGTGCCTCTTACTGCAGGTTGAACAAGCTCTACAGTACTATTGAAAATGACTGTTTATGAAACATCTCTAAAGTAACGTTTTGGAGTTGGTAGTTAGAAGATTAGACATACGGTACAGTACATTGAGCTGTGAAACTGCAATTCTACACACTGAATTAATATGCCTGTTGAATGACAGTTTGGAGGCCAGGGGAACTCCTATAAGATATGCATAGTCTTCTGGTTAAAATTAAATCCATTCAGTTCAGTATGTTCCTCTGCCTGGTAACCAATATAAATCAGTTGCGAATTACCAGGATTTGATCTGCAAGTAATTGCTCACAAACCAATCCATGGCAATGTTTTCATCACTTTTGAATTACCTGAGGTTCAAATCCAGACATGTAGTTAATGCACACAAGGTATTGACAAAAGCAAAATTTATCAAATTGGTATCATCAATTAAATAAATTAAAACATTGATGAAAAAAGCAAAACATTAAACAGGGCGGGACTAAAGACTGAACCCTGAGGTTCCATAATAGATTTAGGTAACCCCTACAATCTTTTTTCGATTTTCACTCTTTGGGCCCTGTTTCAGATGAAACTGGAATAAGCGAGCTTATGGCAAAATGCTATTCTATCAAAATGCATCTTACATTGCTCGACAATACTAAGTCAGGAACTACAAAAATTGCAGGCCTGCCGTGTCTCTTTTTTTCTTTGGTGCAAAAAATAAAATTTGTTTTTTAAGTGGTTAGACCTATATGTTTTGGGGAAACCAATTACGGTTGTTGACAGAGATGCTTGTCAAAGATGACAGGACTAGTTTCCAGCCACCAGCTGTCTAACGTCAGCAGTAAAATTTGTGCTCCACATTGGTGTTGAGAACTAAATTTTGACGTTGTAGTATTTTTTGAATATCTGCCTTTTTCGGCATTTGACTGTGTTGTCTTTGTTAGGTGGGAATTAATGAATGGGGTTAATGTTTTCCTGATCTATTTGATTAAAACTTCATTGGTTATCTCGTGCTGTGGGCTGTATTACCCTACTCACGGTTATAACGGAGGTAAAGCATATCATTATTATATATGTAATATTCTAGATTCATAATTGTCACAAAAATGCCTATTGTCTTTTACTGCTGTCAGCTCTGCTGAGAGACAAGTCAGGAAGAGTGGCAGACATATAATGTTGCTTTCGTCTTTAGCACAAGTTGTAATATTTGGATTTCAAGAGGTAGAGCCTATATGTTAGAGAGAGAGAAAAAAAAGTTGCAGTAATTGGAGAATATCTCAAAGATTGATAGGATTGGTTTAACCCCGCAGTTTCCTATCAAGGTAGATGTCTGTTTCAAGTCAGCAGTGAAATTTGTTCTTCACATTGGCATTAATAGCTATATGTTGATGTTTCGGTAATTCTAGATATCTGGCCTTTATGGTATTTGCTTTTTGTTGTCACTGTTGAGTTGGAATTTATGAATGTGGATAATGGATTTTTGAACTATTAAGACAGCAGATTGTCAGTTACAACCGGGTGTGTATGCAACAATACGAAGGAAAAATACAGGTTTGCCAATAAGAATTAACTGCTTACTAAAAATGGTCTCAAAAACTTTATACATCATATTAAGAATGCTATCTGGTTGGTAATGATTTGTAAAAGGTCATTTTAAGAGTGGCTTCACTTCAGCAGTTTCCATTGGATAGCCACTTGATTTCTTAGGGTAGTGATGCGGATGCAATAGCACTTGAATTTTCTGCAGGATATGGACAAAAACTGTTGCTTTTAATCAATCAATATTTTCACCACCACAACATAGTTACCAACAACAACAAAAAAAAAAAAGAAGAAAGAAAGAAAAGAAAGAAAAGTAAAAAAAATGTGATGAAACTCTGCTCTGGTTATTTTTTAATCATTATAGAAGTAGTGACATATTATTCTGGCTTATATAATAATGTTAATAATTTTGAAAAAAAACTTGTGCATGTATTTTGTCATGTTTCTGAGCAAATGAAAAATAATTTCATGTTAATATTTTTTTCCAGACATATGGGGGGGACAGACACAACAGGTACTGGTCCCAGCAGTGACCATACTACTGGGACAGGTAAGACATATAGATTTACATCACCGTTATTCTGAGAAATATGCAAGCACTGGGCATTTAATTTTCCCCCAAGCAGTGCACCAACTCATTATATATATATATATATATATATATATATATATATATATATATATATATATATATATATATATATATATATATATATATATATATATATATATATATATATATATATATATATATATATATATATATGTTACTCTACCAATATTGTTCATTCTTTACTCCACAGGACTACAGACTTCCATATCGTCTATCTCCAACATATTTTCCCATTTTATTTTTTTCTTCTTCTCAATTTTTTCCCTTTCGATGGTTCCTTACTTTAACACGTAGTTAGACATTTTACTACGACCACTTTCAAACATGGTTATACACACTTTGGTATGACATTAAATTAGAGCCACTTCTAGTTTAGAGCCACTAAAAGTTTTCAATCTTAAACGGCTGATCAACTAAGATGTAAGCATATGCAATTACAACATGTGATATTACCTCTCATGGATTTTGAAATTTCTGACGAATGATTAATGTGGAGGGATGATAATGTTTCAATTTACAATAATAACAATAACAATAATAATAATGATAATAATAATAATAATAATAATAATAATAATAATAATAATAATAATAATAATAATAATAATAATAATAATAATAATAATAATAATAATAATGATGATGATGATGATGATAATAATAATAATAATAATAATAATAATAATAATAATAATAATAATAATAATAATAATAATAATAATAATAATAATAAAATAAATAAAAAAAGTTTTAATATATGCCAACAGATATATAATAGTAGCAAATACATGCGTGTTAACGACACTTTGGATCTCAGGAATACCAAACAAAGCCTCAGTATCTTACATATTGATGTTAGGGTAATTTTTAAAATTTGAATACGTATATGGAAGTTGTAGTGTTCAATAAGTCACAAAACGCCGAGTTTTGGTCACAAAACTCTGTGTTTAGTAGCAAAACTCTGTGTTTTCCTAATAAACCTATAGCTGTTTTTCTCCAAATCGTTATAGAAGCTATGATTTTGTTAAGAAGTGTACAAGGTTCTGTAGCAAAACCTTGGGTTTTGTTACAAAATTTTGGGTTTTGCGTAGTTATTCAATTTTGATATGATTTTTGGACAAACGCCGGGTTTTGCGACACAACTCTCAACAAAAACTCAGGGTTTAAGACCAGAACCCTGGGTTTTGTAGTTAAACCTTGGCTTTGAGCACGCTACCCACAGGGTTAGAGCAAAACTCTTGAGTTTTGTTAACAAAATCTTTTGGTTCTGTTATGTCTTGAGCACAACCTATGGTTTTTGTTCACAAAACTCGCAGGCTTTCCAGAAAACCGTAACATTTTCAAATAACAAAACAAAAATCCTGGGTTTTGCGAGATTACAAGGCCCTGGGTTTTTGTGACATCATAACTCCCACGGTTTTGAAAAAGTGCAATATCTAGGGTTTTGAAACAAACCAATCACAAACAGCTACAGTTACTTGGTAAGCCTCTCTAGGCTACTCAACTTACACCATATATAGCGCTACAGTACAAGAGGTTCAGTTTTTGTAATTACTACCATCGTCATTGGTTGCCACACGCGTTTATGTGTGCAATAAGTGTTCAAAATAATCCATGCTGCACGGAGTGCCCTGTGGATTATTTTGAACTGTAAATGCGCATACTCTCTTATTGCACGCCTGGAGCTCTTTAATTTTCTTTAAACTTTCCATCTATTGCACTGGATGAATCTATCGCATGATACATGAGGAATCCGTGGAAATTTTGATAATCTATATATCGATTCATATGTTCAACCATTATTGTCTAAATATATAACAATAATTGGTTGCGGTCATATTGTACTTGACTGGTGTGACTTAGATGTGAAGGAAAAAAAGCAAAGCTACATGGTCTGATCACTACAAAACATAAGACAGAAACCAAACTGAATCACTATAAGCCTACAGTAGCCACATAAACGTCATGGCAGACTGTGGATCTAGAGATGACAGGATCGATTTACCCAAGAATCGCTTTCATTTTTTATTGAGTGGTAATTTTTGGACGTGACGTTTCTTAATGCTGGAGATGTTTATTATTATTCTAAAAAGTAATACCTTGAGCTCAGAAAATGCGTAACTTGCTTTATGTTGCGTTGTGTTTATATATGAACCAGTGGCTGTGTGGCCACACTGAACGAAGCACAGAACGTTTGACAGTGCTGCCCCCCGCCCCCCCCCCCCCCTTCTTTAAAAGATGCCAGGCAATCTTGCATGATTTGATAGAGCCCGTCAAAAAATATGTGGTTTACAATTCAGTACTACGGAATTGTAGTTTGTACGGGAGAAATGGCTGGCAAAGGGACATGCCATCACAGAGGGAATCTTCGCCCTGTGATGGCATGTCATGCCAAGCAAGCAATGTCGTGAGTGTCTGGTGTAACGATATGACCCTTTTTTGGGGAAAATACAAAACCGTGGGTTTCTGTTACTGCACGATTCCCAGGGTTCTGTAAATTAATCAAAAGCGGGAGATTTCTGGGATGACAAACCCTGGATTTTGCGAATTATTGAACAAAGCAACTGCAAAACCCAGGATCATCATGGCAAAACTCTCTGTTTTTGACACAAAACCGTGAGTATTGTTAAAACATTGGACAACAAAGCAAAACCCTGGGTTTTGTTACAAAACATCCCTGGTTTTTTTATACAAACGCTTGGGTTTTGGTCAACAGAACCCTTAATTTGTGCATATTATTCAGTAAAATTAAAAAAAATAATAATAATATCTAATTTGTTGCCCTGAGTGGTTTACAAAACTCAGGGTTGTATGCAAAACCCTGGGATTCCTGATAAAACTTAGGGTAGTGTCACAAAACTCACGGTTGTACATACAATACCTTATGTTTTGTTTAAAAATTCTAAGTTTTGTCTGCAAAACCAAGTGATTTGTGAATTATTGAACTGTATATTTTCCATATATGTATAGTTTTTATATAAAATCAAGTTGTACAAAAATATTAGCAAAATCTCACAATAAAGCATAACATATAGCAGAGCACCTATCTATTGCTAATCTTACATGTGCTAGATACAAATTAAAAAAAAAAAACATTAAAACTATTCAAGAATTTAAAAACTTCCATATGTTTCGATCTGAAATTACCAAAATTAGCTGCTAACAACTATCAATATGTTATAAGTACCAATGTTTAGAATATTAAAGTTCATGTCTAACTTTCATCTGGGAGGGGAACTTCCTGAACGATTACACTTGGAATATTCAAGAAAGCTATTTATCTGTGTGGGCTGATTATGTAATACAGACAACAAACCATGATCTCATCTTTTTGTCTAATGTTCAATTTGATGACACTCACATGAATCAAGCATATAAATTGTCTATTTGATTTCATATAGAAAGCCAAATCTTTGTCCTGCCCTTCTTTTCTGAGAGCAAGGCATTATAAGTTATGTAACACTACCTCACTACCGCCATTTCGTAAACCACATTATCTGGGCATCAAGCCCAAGAAAATTAAGTTGAGTTCACTCACTTTATTGTTTTCAAAACGTGACAGTACTGTGATGCCACCTCCTTATTCTTATTAATCCTGCGGTGCCTCTGGGTGTGCATGCTCCCCAATTGCCTCCCTGTTTTGGGTATCATAACTGCCTTACTCATTCAAGTTGGAGCTAAGTGAACTTTAGTTCGCCATCACTGTTCTAGAGCTTTGCACACTTTCCTTCCTGTGGAAAATATTTTCTTAGCAGTCAACGACTCTTCAGGGACCTATGAAATAGTCTGGACTAGAGCTGGTCATTTGGCATAGAAGCTGTATCTTCAAGATGGTGTCTTAACACACAGATCTCAGGGAGCAGGAATACCCTGCACACAAGGCAATCACTGTCTTTTGGCAGAAAGCCATGGGTGCTGATCCAGTGACCACTTCACCCACATCCATGCTGGATAGAGGGCAGAAGCTGGCCTCACAGAACCACTATATGGCAGCCCATGGCAATCATGAGCATTGCTTTTGTTGTCATCAACAGTTGGGTCCTGTTTGTTGCCATGAATGAACCTGCAAATACTGTGAAGACAGGGGAGAAGACAAATGGCCACTTTGTGAGCACTCATGAAGAGTGAAATGACAGAGCAAGGTGTACGCAAAAGGCGGTAGCTGCCAAATGCAAAGCTTTTGCATCTGACTCTGTTGAGAGTTCACCTGTGACACCACTGGAGAAGGAAAGATGAAGCAACATGGTTCACTCATAGACTCAGGTGGCTGCCATCTCTAAAACTGAAATCCCATGTGAGAGTAAGCAGAAGAGCTGGCAAAGTCACAAGCAGGGCAACTATAGACCTCCTTCAGGAGGTCAAAAGCACCAAGGTCACCCTAATATAACCAGTGCAATGCTGGCCACTCACCTGAGAGTTGCCCGTGCCTTTGAGTCTGTGGCTTGGAGTATGAAGTTGCTGGCTGATATATTTTCTGCACTGACCTCCACCTAGTGTCCAGTCTCCTCGGAGTCCCATTCAGAGACTACACAAAATGCAGGTTGATTCTGTCAGGATCCCTGTCCTCTTGGTTCTAGCATTTGGTGTCAAAGCCATCTTTGTGGATGAGACCAGGATGGAATTACTTGGGTTCACATCTGGAACCTTGGTCACTCTGAGCACTTGGTTCCAAGAGTTCATTTCATATATCTGAGTGTTTTGGACGACTGAAACCAGGAAAACCTTCATGAGCTTTCAGCTCTGGGAGCTTGGATCCTAAGTCTGGGCATGCTGGAGTTGGAAGGAAGGAACCCAAGTTTGTGTTGGTACCTTCCACATAAGTGGGACTTCAGCTTCTGTGGCAGTGACCCCTCTGGTGACCCAGGTGCCACCTTTCCAACTTCAGGCTTGCAGTGACGGCTTTGCCTGCTGCACCTCCACTTGGTACCAACACAAACTTGGGTTCCTTCCTTCCAACTCCAGATCTTCTTTTTCCATCCACTGCCAGTTGATTTGGATTCGAGAAAGCCTGATGCTTGGAAGCCCATGACTGCCTCTGTCGAGGCTTATAGGAAGCTCAAAGGGGGTGCCAGGGGATCCATCCTTATGGCCTTCTGTTTGGAAGTCTCCTTGGCTGCCTTGAGGTCCCTCTTGGATGTTATTAAGGTCCCTAGGCATATCATGGAGGCTGTAGGGGAATGGTCCTTGTTTGTTGCAGAGGGACGGGCAGTGGTTGTCTGACTGGACATTCTGCAGAGTCAGAAAGGGGCTCCTCTTCAGAGGAACTTGTTTTGGTAAGTAGGATGTTGGAAGTCATTCTATGCACTCAGAACCTTTGAGGCCGTCCCAAAATCAGACCCACACCTACGTGTTGATTTGCTCTGTTCCCTCATTTTTAATCATGGCCATCTCAGCCATGAAGTGTCGTGGTTAGGCCGCGCCTACTTGACCTTTACTTTGTATACTGTTTGTGCTCCCACAATGCCCTAGGAAGAGTGGCAGTCATCCAATAAGGAGAAGCACTGCAGCAAACTAAGAAGTCATGTTCTCAAGGCCCCTGACTCTGGCAAGCTGGACCGCCAAGTCTCAAGAGTCCCCTCTGCCATGTCCTCAGATTCCTCAGAGTGCCAGGATAGCAGCTGCCTTTCAACACTATTTTGTCCACAATGGGAGTCCTTTACCTATGATTCTTTCATCTTTACCATCCTGAGACATGGCTACTGACTACCTTTTAGTGCAGACAGGCCTCTG
The DNA here is from genome assembly GCA_964020975.1 of Hermodice carunculata. Taxonomy (NCBI): domain Eukaryota; kingdom Metazoa; phylum Annelida; class Polychaeta; order Eunicida; family Amphinomidae; genus Hermodice; species Hermodice carunculata. Next base: position 41,679,059 of record OZ026621.1, read on the forward strand.
TTAAGCTGCAAACCCAAGTGGTTAACTCCACTCTCAACATAACCCAAATCATTGGCATTCCTAGAGGCAGTTTAGAAGCTTCATACAAAATGCACCATAGAGGCTGTTGATAACTATAATTTTCCTATCTTCTACTGTCTACTTTTCCTCCCCCACCAGTGGGGCAGAGCCTGGTGGCCAGTGATAGAACTGTTAATGCTGAGCACCTTCTTGGTAGTCCTGCCCTTCCGGATACAGACCTTCCAGTTGGTGGGACTTGTCACGTGCTCCATGGAATTGATTCAGCATCATTCACAGGCCATTCTAATTCTTTGCAATGCTTGGGCCTGATTGTGAACCCAAGCAAGTCAACTCTTTCGCCAGAGCAGATTTCATCTTTTTCAGTCTCCAGTTCAACCTTGTTGCCTAAATCTATTTCCCCCTCTGAGGACAGGTGGGAGAAACTTGATTCCCTCTTCAGGGCTTCTCTGACTCTTGCTGTCTTCTCAGCACAACAGTGGTAAGCCCTGCTGGATTCCCTGTCCTCCATGGACTCTCAGGTTCCATTGAGTCATCCTCACAATGTGTAACAACAGGTCCCCGCTCCCTTACCTCAACTGGCAAGGCAGATTGTACTCCTGCACATTGACAGAACTGGCCAGATGCATCACTTGATTGTGCCCAAAAGTTAACATTTCCGTGAATGAGAGGCATGTTGCAGGACGTCCAAATGTATGGGCTAACCAACTCATCTGACCAGGTCAGCTGGTATGGAGGGAGTTGTCACTCCACCCACACATCAGCCAAGCCATGTGAGCTAGATGGGGAAGTCTTTATGTTTGGGACAAGCAAAAAGGCAGAAATCGAAGTTAATGTCTCACCAGTCCAGGAACCTATGCCCTAGTGGTGACTGCTCTAGCCATGGACTGGAACAACCTTTCAGCAGAGGCCTTTTCACCTTTACTGATCCTCCAAAGGGTGCTGCGGAAGGTTTGGCCACATGACTGCACTTTGATCCTAGTTGCCCCCCCCCCCCCCGGCAATCAAGGACAGATTGGTCCATTGATCTCTTTGAATAAACATCTACACCGTGCCATGTTAACCAGCATAACTGAGATTTCTGGTGCAGCCGTGAAAGTGTATGTCCCACAGGAAGCTTCAAATGTTCAACCTCTGTGTTTGGTGGTTGTTGCACAGGACATCTTTGATTCAGTCACAGATAGAATCGTCAGATATGTGCTTTGCTCATCTTCTCTGATTGTTTACTTGGCTTGTTGGAAGGTGTTTTCAGATTGGTGCATAGGTCAGAACATACACCCTTAGTCTCCACACATTGGATCATTGCTGACTTCTTACTTCATCAGTGGGAAGTCTGAGACTTGGGGTGATGTCCAGATTTTCACCAATTTTGCGTGTTATAAAGAAGTCCTGTGACCCTTTAAGATTTTCTCAGAGTGTATATCAGGCTTTAAAAGGGTAATATACCCCTATGACAGGGTTAAAGGAAATACTGGGCAGTGCCTGGCATGGTGGCACCTTCTGTTGGGCTAAGTCCAGTTGAAAAAGTGGCCCGGGAGTGCCTTGGGTACCCATGATGGGTGGACCAGAAGTACCATATGTCAAAAACTTGTTTTCTGTTAGCACTCGCTTTGGATGTTTGAAGAAGTGAGATCCATGCTTTAGCACATGACTGAATCCAATGGTCAGCTGACCACTTCCAGGAGTCACTGAGGCCTTACTTGACCTTCCTTTCAAAAATCCAAGTTGCTCAAGATCTGGCTACAGCTTTTAAGGATTTTATCCTCCATGCAATGGATATGGCTCTGTCTACAGAGAAAAGAACATTGTGTCCCATGAGAGTGCTGCATTTGTATCTTCCACACATGGATGGTGTCAGGTTTCAGAGGTCTGCCCTCTTTTAACCCTTGGTAACCCTGGTTTGCGCAATCACACTTTTTTATGCATTAATTAGATGATCCTCAAGCCCTATGAGACCACTCTGAAAAGACCCTGTGGCTCAGAGCTTGTTTCACCCAGGACTCATGAGGTGTAAAACCATCTGTGCCTCATGGTATGCCCTGATGAATGATGCAGTTGTAAACATCCTCGGGGCCTATTTCTACCAATTTTTTTAAGACTTTTTTAGGACACTTCTTGTGAGACTTCGTAGTACTAGAAGAGGACATGTTCATTTTGGGGGCATCACAGACTCCTTTGCTTAGGTCCCTGATACCTGTGTGTGAGACTTTCAAGTCCCACCAGGGCAATGGCAATTTTTCAGTTAATGGCCCCATTGTGGTATAGACTTGACTCGACTAGTATCAGGCTGTTGTCCCTGCTGTGCTGGCCTAGTTGGAGCTGGTTGACCCAGGTGATCGCTGTTCCAGAAAACCATATACCATCCCCTTGGCACCCACCAGTTTAATGACTGCATCCTGTCAACTCATCACATCCAGAGGACTAGAAAGAGACAGTGTCTGCCCATGAGGTGGACAACTTTTATCTTGCTGGTCAAGCTCCAGCGGAACCAGTGTTGTCCCATACTGTTTGGGAAAGAGGGATTCTAGGCTTCAGCCAGATTCTGCTACAGGCAGCCTTAAGTCTAGGTACGTCTGAGGTTTTCCTTAAGATGTTTCCCCCTCACATGGAACAATGGTTCCTCCAAGTTGGTCAGTCCTAGCGGTCTTAATGTGGTCAGTATGCCAATAATGTTACGACTTTTACCTCTGTGTCTGTGTATCAGCAATGGTGGTCAAGAGGTAAAGTAAAGTAACTAATATGTGATTTCTTCATTATGTTCAGTATTAGTAAGTTAACTTACCTCTCAAACACCAGAGAAACCCACCCGATCACCCTGCTTCCTTTCTTGTGACTTATGTCAGCTGACCACTCACAGGAATGAGGATTGTGGATGATGCACACTGGGAGTCACAAACCTATTCATAGGAACTGAGAGATGGCACCACAGGTCCGTTGCACTTTTTGGAACAATCAAGTGACTGAACTCAACTAGATTTTCTTGGGTATTATGCCCTGACACCTAGGTCTAGGCAATGGTGATCGAGAGTTAAGTATACTAATACTGAAGTAACTAAACATTTCACATATTAATAAACAAATGAACAAAGAGGCAAGCATAAAAAAAAATCACACAAACAAACAAAGCCTAAACAGAAAAGTGGAAAAAAAGAAGCAAAGCTGAATGTTGTCCACTGTCTAGTGACATTGGCAGAACTACAGCGAAGCATTCTGTAGGCAAGTCGTATAAATTCTGGTCGTGCATGTAAAATCACTCTTCCTGTCATCCATTCTCAGGCAAGAGTGCTATAAGATTCACTCATTCAATGCAATGCCACTCTTCCTTATGTTTGTATGGGATGGTATATGTAAAAGCATACTATGGTACAACTGTGGACACTTTCACTTGAATCCATTCAGTCAAAGTTGCAGTATTATCATTTATACTACTAGCATTATCATTATTCTGATTTCGATTATTGCTACCATTGTTATTAGTATTGTTGTTCCTACTACAGTTATGTGTTTGTGATGCTGCTAGCAAAAAAAGGATATCTCTATTGAACTCCTAATGTGTCCACTAGTACAACAGTTGTTTCTGTTATTGTAGTTCATTTTTCTGTTTCTGTTTTTATATTGTGTACTGTTATTATTTGCAGGTTTTTTTATGTACATTGAAGCGTCAAGTCCACGCATAGTGGGTCAAATTGCACGATTGCTATCTCCACTTTTCAACATGACAGGAAACATTTACATCCGTTTTTTTGTACATATGGATGGTTCACACTTAGGGAAACTACGTGTACTTGCTAAGACGTCCGATACAGAAAAGGAGCTAATCACCTTGACAAAAGATGGGGGAAACAGATGGAAAACTGTTGATCTGGAAACAAAATTTACCAAATCAACAGTGGTTAGTGCATATAGCATCTTACTCCACAATCTGCGTAATTGTATCTGGTCACATGGATTGATGACCAATTTTCCTGCAAGAGTGAATGAATGTTGAGGGCTAAAAATAAAAAAAAAGAAAATGATTCCAAGTATGCTTCTTGTTGAAATGCTGCATTAGTCATTCCCTGCTGGATATCATATTAGTCCATAGCACTGTCACTAAAGCAAAAAGGCAAGTGATTCCTCCCTAAGCCAGATTTAGCCAAAACAGAAAAAAAAATAATAAAGCTTGATCGCAAATCCTAAATCTGTGAGTAAGAGACAAATAATGCAAATATCATATGATAATACATTTTTTTTCTATTTTGACTCAAGCTTATATTCGAAGGACATGTTGGAACTGGTGCACAAGGAGATATTGCAATTGACGACATCAGTGTTTCTGGTAAGTGAATATCCTAGAAACAAATTGACAAACCAAATCAATATATATTTATTCGATTAATTAAATACAAATGCAGACATTTTCATTATTATATTATATTCCATGAAGTTCTTCCATGGGATTCAAATTCCGAGTGCATAGTCCACGATGTGTGATGCACCTGTTTCATCATTCCAAGTCTTTTAAGATACCACCTGCGCAATGGTTACAATTCATGCTACAAGAGGAAAGGGGGAATTATTATGGCTACTGCCAATATATAAGCAGTTAAATGCTGTAGATGCTGGAACTCTATGGTCCTGAAAACAATGAAATAAGGAACAGGATTTAAAAATATTATACAGTATTAGGCTTGCTTTTGCGGGGCAGGATTCACAATACAAATGTCATTGTATCAGACAAATGCTGCGCTGTATTTTGATCTGAACTAGAATTCCATTGGTGTCATAAACTAACCACATATTCGCAAATTCAAAACATATACCATTATGGTTTGGCGTTAAAAAACTGTCTTAAAGAAAATAAAGTTCATAATTTATAAATAATGCCAAATGCTGTACAATATTGTTTTGCAGATGTTTAAACTGCTAATGACCATATATCCGTTTTGACTCACAGATATTACCGGTATTGGAAAAGAATGTAATTAATGGTGTTTATAATATTGTTAGATTTTGAATTTAGGCCCTTGGTGGATGTGGAGTGTTTGCAACCAAGAAACACACAAGGTCCTCACAATATAACCTGCCTGAAAATGTGGTGGACTGAGGCAGGCTGTGTGGAGGCCGGTAAGGGAAGTCCTTTCAATAAAGATGATCACAAAGTATGGGACTCGGTGAACGTTGGGTTCGTGAAAGATCGGATGAAGCTGTTCCGAACATATGCAGATCAAAATAATGTGGATTACAAAGTGCTTTGCTTTGGACGCAACTATTTTGGTAAATTCCGATTTTTCTGAGATGTATGTTGTTAATTGCTCATGAATAAAACAGGGACAAGAACTGTATGCAAACATTTTATTAATCGTACACATAAAAAGGATAAAATACCCAATGTCCTCGGGACAATCGTAAGCATCACCCTCAGCCAATAAGAACTAGAAGCACCCAGTTAATTCAGTTGTCATGTTATTTGGTGTGGATAATAATACCCCACACCTGACAAGCTGAGTGAAGCAATGTTATATATACATGCAAGGAAGATTTGATTCTGAGTACTGTATTTCCATGAGCCTAAGACATGGTCTCATGCATCAGTACACATTCTTTCCCACGTAAAAGCTCCAACAGAGCTGTAGAAATGGGTAAACCTGTTTTACGTTGTGAATCATGGCTGCGGCATGGATATATAATGAGTAGCAGCAGTTAGAAGACAAGGTATCATCATCATTCTCAAAGTCACGGAAATTTGTCCTTGGCAGTAATATAATGCAATAGTAAACGCCAGAGATGATTTTTTTACTAATATTACATTTGCATGAAAATAAATTGTTGAAATGTCCCAAGTGACAACATCCAAATACCTTGCAGATGAGTGTTATTTTCTTGAGGCAAACTACCGTGGCCCTTTTCACATAAACTGTTTAAGTCATTGGTGGAGAGATGCAGGTTGCCATGAGACTGGTCTAGCTAGCCCCCTACAGAATCCGCATGGTGTAGAATTATGGAATCAGTGGCACATGGAAGACGTCAAACGAAATATGTCAAATATCAAGAATCTGGCAGACAGAGGAGATCTGAATGAATATAATCTGTTCAAACGTCTTTGCTATGGATATAATCAAACACGTAAGCGCACATCCTGAATCTGGATTCTTTGTTATAGATATTAAGAAACACGTAAGTGCACATTCTAAAGCTGGCTGCTTTGTAATAGACCTAATCAAAGACGTAAGTGCTTATCCTGAAGCTGGCTACTTTGCTATAGATATAATCGAACACACACGTGCACATTCTCAATCTGATGGGATTCTATTTTGAATGAGTCTAGTCTGTGTTTGGTACACAAAAAAGTGTTTGTTTTTATCGTGAGAAGAAGGCATCTGTGATACACTTTTTGGTTCGTTTAAAGCTGATACCTATATTCAATTTTCAATATATGCAGTTTCTTGTTGTTTTTGTATGTGAGATGGGATCCTTTTGCATGATAAAATTAACATTCAGCTGGTGGTAAATATATCACCTACACACAAACACACACACACACACACACACACACACACACACACACACACACACACACACACACATATATATATATATATATATATATATATATATATATATATATATATATATATATATATATATATATATATATAGATGTATCTCTATCTGATATTTTAAAAGTGTTGACATACCATATTTCCATGCAGCACGGGAGACGTCATTTTCATTCCAAGGTAGCAAATACATTATTGTAGACCTAAGGCCATCTAATACCACCTGGATTGCTGCTGAGCAGGCTTGTCAGAGGAGAAATGGGCATTTAGCATGCATCGAAAGCAAGGAAGAATATATGTTTTTACAAAATAAGACTGGAACGTTGGCTTTCATAGGTAAGCAAAGACAATTAATGCATATACAGGAATACCAGCTTACCGCAAGTAAACGTTTTACCATCGCAGTATTAAGACATTCAATTTTCTAAGGTTTTATTTTATTTAACCCAGTTACATGAAAGTATCAGAAAAAAATATAGGTAGGACAGCCAAGGACAACACCAAAACTATCTTATACATGTTGACAGGACAATATATCAGTTGCCTCTAATGCCTTCTACCTTGCTGCTCCACTTCGTAATAAATAGGTCTTCGTGCTTTTAACACTGTCCCTAATACACATTGGGTTATTTACCAGGTTCCGGATAAGATTATTTTAGTCATTTCCTAAAATCGGAAAAAAAAATTCTCCAATTACTTTAAACTTTGCAAAACAGTATTACTAGCCCCGTTGGTGGCTTTGTCAGCAGGTATACTTTTAATGCAATGCATTTTTTGAAGCCGATTATGCACAGCATAAGAGGAGAAATGAGTATGGTGGCATTGCATGGTGATTTATTTAGCAATATAACTGTCTGTGTACATGCTATTATGTTGAAACTGTTAAAAGCAATTCGACACCCATTTGAGACGTAAAGTGAGTCCATTGTTGAGACATATTATTGTTCAATACGCCCGAATACAACAAGTTAAGAGGTTATATAAACAATCTAAACTGATTTGAAATCTCTTTTAGTCACGCATATTGTAGTAACACTGTTATTGATCAAAGCTACGTTGATAATTGCTTAAGAAATACATCTAAAATATATTTACCCATATTGTGTACACAGAGTCCTTTGTATTTCTCATGACCTGTCATTTTGCCTCTGTATATTTCCTCACCTACCAGGTGTGTTGAAATTGTCCATGCTTCAGTGTCAGATACTAGGTTTCCTCAGCTATTTAAAAATACCACAATATATGTTAAAACACATGTTCTAGTGTTTTTGCTTTTTTTTTAATATGACCAATATACCTTAGTTAGCTGATCGGTATTCTGGCAATATTGTATAGATTTGTATCATTGCATTATGTAAGTTGATTGAAAAAAAAAGTGCTGAAAAGTTTCTCTGTGAGTATCGAATGTGGACCTATATGCTTGCAAGCACTGATTAAGAAGTGACAAATGAAGGTAAGACGAGAAACAACGGCACTACTATAAACTGCCGTTTTGTAAACTGAGCATAACAGAAGCAAAAACAAACCATCCTCATCCATCGATCAAAGGTTAAACTGCACCTCCCCCCCCCCCCCCCCCCCCGGCCAAATTCTGGTAACCCTCTAGTTTTACAGGTAGGAATGTATTCTAAATATTAACTTCCGGGAACAGAGAACAAAAAATATGCATATGTAAATATGTCACAATTTATAATTTAACTTTTCTGGTTCTCAAAGAGGTTATAAATGACTGATATGTGATAAATTCATAAATATTAAGGCTATAATCATATGTATATAAAATGCAAACATGAACCGCCAACACAAGAAAGTACTGGAAAATTTAAAATCAGGAGGCACATGTGTGGTATGTAAGAAATAAAGATAAGTATTTTTTTCTTTGCCTATTTTTGAATTTTCACATGCGTTGCAAGTAAAATCAAACTGGAAATGCAACAATCACGTGATTAAAGCTAAATCACGGAGCTGGAGCGATGGGGGAAAAACCCAAGAGATTGATAGCTAATATGACGAAGCTGCAAATCATACATGCTCAAACATCTTGTTTTGGCATCACTGACGTATTATAAACCAGGAAACACGGACCCTTTATGAGAACATGGAGTGGTTTATCATTTTACCAAGTATTTCAGACTTTATATTCCCCTTATCTCTATAAACTAGAAAAAATCAAAGAGCAACGTCTGGTCTACGTGCAGCTACTTGCATCATCTAGGGCCATGTTTGTGACAAAAACTGCATTGATGTCAAATCAAAACGGCAGTGCCTTCAAGCGTAACATTGGCCTACAAGCATTGAACATGTAGAAGAGTGTTTCATTTTCCCTAGAAATAATACACAGTGCATGTGTGTCAGTATTTCATTCTAAGTGCATGCACTACTTGCAGTGGCTCTTCTGGTGGTAAGACATGTAAGAATACAACACTAAGGAGTCCACAAGTTGTCATTTGTCTGTTTTGGCTGCAGGTATTTGCATTGTACATCAATGTGCATGGCCCAGGGTGCTCCTTGTGCTTGAACCTGGACCATTGAATTGGTTATGCATGTTTTAAAGATGAAAGCAAGCTGTTTTGTATTTACATTTACTTCATATCATTTTGCAAAATTATGAAATAGAAATTAACCTGTTGCCCATCATGTTTTACATCATGTACCATATGACAGCTAAAATTGTGAAATAAGTTGCTTTCTGAGTCGGCAGAATGGTCCAAACTGACAGCCATTAAAATAATAAATTTGGCAACAAGGGCAGTCTGTTATGAATATTTGTCAATTTCAGGTGCAGCCCGTTGTCACTTGTTCTATTTGTAACTCAAATCCCCCAAGATACTCTGCTGTAAAATAATGTCTTCAATTGTTTTAAACTGGAGTGGTGGTTGATAAAATATGATACTCAGAGCCCAGACCTACTAGGGTGAGCATGCCGTACGTTACCAGAGTTGCATGCTGTGGAAGGCCCAATGAAGGAAAGCTGTGTGCTGAACCTTGCGCTTGTCGCAGAAAAAGTCAAAAGACTCAGATAACGTGTGTAAACTACTTTCAGGTCAGCTAAGGTTAAAAGTAAGCCAAATTTGCCTGGCAAGCGATTTGCACTTTCAGAAAACACATTCTTGTTCGTGACAACAGAAAATAAAATCTATAGCCGCGAGGAAGGCATCAAAAAACAAGCAAGCAAACGGAATTTAGTAACCTGATTATTATATCAAATATTATATTGCAGGCTTGAATGACCAGGCAGTCGAAGGGGTTTTTCGCTGGTCCTGGGGAAAACCAATGACATTTTCAGGATGGGCTAGTCACAGACTTATTAACGTGGACAGAAAAAGGTCAGAACGCTGGATGAGGGAAGAATTCACTGACTGTGTGGCCATGACAGAAGAAGGCTGGCATCAAATAATCTGCATGGAGCCGTATAAAGCTCTCTATGTCTGTGAACTTCTTTACCAACATGGTATAATTAAGATACTTGTCTTACATTAAGACCATACTGTTGCTCTATTTTATGTTTGACCTTTCCACACACATTTTACAGCCAGATTTTGTTTCACTAAAATATAGCAGATACATAGGAAGAATAAGTTTTTTGTGATTACCAAATCAAAGTGTCGGATGATTAAGCGACTGATGACCCAGTAAGTTCAGGTTGTAAACACTTGGATAATATAGAGTGACTAGTTTCACCTATATGTTTATTATTCATATTTAATGAACGCCTTGAACGACAGGTAAACTTTTGCCCAATTAATGATAAAAACTGGTGAAACAGTACCACATCCTCTGAATACTGATTACTTGAAGTATGGCCACAAGACTAAAGATCACAGTAATAGAGAGGTAATTATCAGTAGCTGAAAGATGCAGCCACCTCATCCAAGCCTGAGACATACCTTTGTCAAAGTGTTAGTAATATATCAATTTCGCATTCTATGTGTATCACTTGACTGCCTGCTTTCAGACTGTTTGTTAACCACACAAGGTCTACACTATAATGGTGTCATGAACCATACTGCAAGTGGAAAAGCATGTCAAAGGTGGGACATGAACCACCCTCATAGGCACATGTTTACGGCAAGCTATTTTCCTAATGAGAATTTCAATCGCAAGCTAGCTGTTAACTACTGCCGTAATCCAAACAAGGCTGACACTCCATGGTGCTTTACCACAAATAGAAGAGTCCGTTTGGGCTTCTGTAATATACCACAGTGTGACTCAGGTAATAAACATGTTTTTATTACTATTTAGCTTTCAAGTGCATAAATTGTCACTTAATCATCAATAATTCTGAATTAAAAACTTCCTGTTTTATCCACCAACGCTTAACCAACACCATAGACTATTGTAATTTGTTTATAAAAAGGCATGCAATTCTGCATATGTAGCGGATGTGGTAGCGTTGTATGGTTAGATTTAAGGTAAAGCTCTTGTGTTGAATTCTCTGAAAACCCTTGAGTGAAATAAAACTAATATTAAGAAAATATCAATCAAATTACGATCACTTTATTAGAGGCGACAGCAAAATGTTTCACATGTATCTTTAGGACCGGAATTTACACCAGCTTTACTGATATTGTAATTTTACCAGGTAGTGCAAGGTTGTACTTTATAGCATTTGCCTTCTTACCACATTAATCTGCCAGTCACTACTCAATCTTGTTTAAATAAATGATGGTTTTGCCTCTATGGACAAAATTTACCATGCAACTTGGGATTCACAATCATGGGGACATATTCCACCTCACCACATGAAATACATTTAACACCACACCACTGGTAATGCATACACCTTATTCTTCTAACGTGTATATTTCCACCTGCACTCAGGCAGAAATCAGTAGGCAAACCTCTGTTTGCCCAATAACAGCATCCCACTTGTGTTGTGTACACCTTTACCCTCCAAAGGTGTATCTCCCACCTACTCTCAGGAGGAAATCAGAAAGCAAACCCTTGTTTGCCCACTACTTTGTTCCCAGCTATGAGAGAAGGCACTCAATTTTGCCTCCCATTTCCATGGCCAAATGTGTACTCTGATTTGCTTGCCCTCTTCTCTTCAGAGTTGTCTGAAACTCTTAGAAAACAAACCCTGTCATTAATTCCATGATCAGTAGGTGTAAACTCCAATAATCCCCTGCTAAAAAACACGATTTTTGCGTTCCTTGGTTAACAATATACAGGATACAAGACCAAGAGACACTGAAAACTACTGCCCCGTATATGTACCCCTAAGAACTATAAGCACACCCTGTCCAGTAGGTGCTGTCATCTACACAAATCTTACAACATTTGCCACAATAATTATGTGCATTGAAAATTAAACACCAAACGCATTAAATTGGGGGAAAATATGCAATTTTGTCACATTATCCTGCTGTCTTAATGTCCTTATTGGACTGAGACACACATACAAAAAACGTATGACAAAAAATGTACAGTATACTAGCAATAAGATTTCTCATTTGTTGAACCAAATTGCAATTTGAAAAAAAAATGCATTACATTCTTTGTTACTTGTAAGTAATACAAAATAGTATCACAGTCTTATCCCCCTGTCACAGTTTACAAATAACTGAGACAGCGATACCTGATACAACATGAACAACACATGTGCGATAAATCTGCTTTAGAAACACTTGAAAATGTTACTGCCAAATCAATATGTTTACATGTTTACAATAAGTGACATTCCTAGTTGTGTGCTCATTCATACACAAAAAATGAAGACAAAATTGGGCATTTTAGCAGACACACAACATTCTAGAATACCAGTAAAACGTTTTTACAATAATTGATGCCTTAATAATGCATCACAGTATAAATCACAAACTCTTCATTTCATATTTCACCAATCATCACTACCACAAAAAGGCATCTAGAAATACAAAATAACTTTCCATGTCAATACAAGAATACGACAACAGTATTACATAGTTAACTCATCTACATGACATATCCTATCCATACAATATTTCCACTTTGGTGAGTCACCAGCCTCAATTAGTGTACAACCATAGACAAACTTATGTAATTATTATAAACTTCTGGTTACATAGGCATAAAATATAATTCCAAATATTCATCAACTACAAAATACACATTTCATTAGCAGTTGAAACTATAAAGCTGTTCACGTCTACATGAACCATAATCATTTCACTTTAAAATGTCGCTGAATAAAAATGATGATGCCTTCTCCCAGGACTGTTCTTGATCTTAAAGGGCTGGGATCTCTCGGTGTCACATTTTCAGGATCATTCCTTGATGCTATTTGCATCAACCGGCTCTGAATTCCAGACTTTTGTGTGTGTGTGGGGGGGGGGGGGGGGGAGTCAGTACCTTGGTCATCACATGCGCCAATTGTTCCATCACTGGGGTATTCAACCTTACCTGTTAATGTGCAGCAACCAACTTGTTGTTGGTTTGCTCTAGGGTTTTTACCAAGCTGAGCATTGATGAAGGCATACTTTCCTCCTTAAGTTGAGTCATTGATCCAAGTATATCCCCCTCTTTGTCCATATAATCCTTCAGAGAGTGTCTTGCTTTGGGAACTTCCCTTGGCATCATGTTTTATTTCCATCATGTAGGTGCCCAATTCGTTTGAGAGGTGCTTCCTCTTCTTGCCAAGTGCTGTCCATATCAATGGGCCTTTTCGTGCACTTTTTGCAAAGTCCACATTCAACACCTGTGAAGGACTCAGTTTTATCACATTGAAAGTCTCTGGGATTGGGACAGCAAGACATAGCATCCCCATTGCCATGCTTTTTTCCTGCCCTATACTCTAGAGCAAAGTTGAAAGGAGCCAGATCTTCCAACCATCAAGCTATCCTACCTTTTGGGTCTCTAAAACTAAACAGCAAACATAAAGCTTGATGATCTGTTCGGACTGTAAATGTTTGATCCAATGGATATTTTTTTCAGTGGAAAACAAAGTGTCTTACTGCCAGCAGTTCTTTATCTTTAACACAATTGTTACATTCTACTTTGTTTAATGAATGACTTCCATAAGAGATGACTCGTTCAACCCCATTTTGCTTTTGTGACAATACAGCCCCTATAGAAAAATCACTGGCTTCTGTGTCAAGAATGAATTCCTCATCAGTGTTACAATAATATGCCATGATCTGAGGGCCTGTTAATTCTCTTTTGATATGATTAAAAGCCTGCTGGCATTCTGTCATCCACTTGAGAGGCACCTTTTTTCTTGTAAGCGTGGTAAGGGGCTCTGCTGCTTTTGAAAAATCTTTGATGAAACATCGATAATAATTATCTATGCCCAAGAATGCCTGCACATGGGTCACTGTTGTTGGGATGGGCCAACCTAAGATCTTTTGCACATTTTGGGGGATTGGGCAACACTATTTCCTCAGAGATAATATGACCCAAGAAATCTACTTCTTTTTGCAATAAATTGCATTTAAATGGCTTTAACTTTGGGCCAGCATCTCTAATCCTTCCCAACACTTGCCTCAATCTTGAGATATGTTCTTCAAAACCCTTGCCAAAAATTATGACGTCACCCAGATAAATTATGCAAATTTGCCACTGTAATCCACTTGATCATAACTCCATTGGCCTCTGAAAGGTTACTGATGAGTTACATAAACCAAAAGGCATGGTGGTATATTCATAGAGACCACATTAGGTAAGGGAAGCAGTCTTTGGGATGTCTAAACCTTTACAGGCACCTGGTTATGAGCAGATATAATATTTAAGGTTGGAAATAACTTAGAACCAGCCACAGCATCCAAGCAATCACTGGTATTCAGAAAAAAGGAAAGGCATTTTTCACTGTTGCTTCATTTAGCTTATGGTAATCAACACAAGGTCAAACTCTACCATCCTTTCTCTTTACAAGCACAATACTGCTACTCCATGGGCTCAAACCTGTTTCAACTGCTTTTCCACTGTCTTTTTATCCTCCCCTTGATAAGCCAAGGGAACTCTTCTAAGAGGCAGCTTGTTTGGCCTTGGATTTTTGGTATCTGTTGCATGCTCTATAAGATGAGTCTTTCCCAAATCATACTCATCCTTTTTATGTATTTTGAAATTCATGCAACAGCTTTGCAATACCCTCATTTTCATTAGAAGGACAGTCTTGTGTTGACTTTACATACAGTTATTTCAAGTGACCTGGAATTCCTCAATCCTCTTTTTCCAACTGATCACTTCCCACAGATCTGAAACTTCCTTGATTATTTGGAAACTTTAAGTTACATTTCCTTTCCTTTGCTTCTGTCTGACAGTTATGAAACTTTAAACTGTCAAAATTGAACCTCATTAGACATTAATTTGCTTATCTTTCCATCAACTTCTTGTGCAGTTCCAAACACAGAGTCGTTCAATATGATTGTTGATTCCTCATATGGGTTAAGAACTCTTACTTTCACAGTAGGATCTATACTGCTATTCACAAGGCAAGATGCTACTTTATATGCAGGATCTTCACGCATTGTTTCTGTCAAAAGAGTTTCCTTTTCTCTATGGTTTTTGATGTTGAATAACTAATTTCTTCACGTATGCGAGGTATTTCATATTGACGAGCTGAGCGAACTTTTCTGGTCGTGTTTAGTATTCCAACACAGCTCATTGGAACATCTGTTTTTCTGGATACCATCCTACTTTCACTCACAATCAAATCATCTGGCCCAGATGAGTCTTTGAGAAGTATATTTGCTCCTAGTAAGACATTATCCTCTATATCTGTTACCACAACAGATTTATGTAAGTGAACAGGCACAATCTGAAGACTGAAGCAAGCCTATCATTTGTATTAATTGCTCTGCCATCTGCATTCACTAGTTTTCTCCCTCTAGTAAAATTGATGTCTCGTCTTTGGTTAGAAGGAAGGGTGTCATATATCTTGGAAGATATAATAGTCAAAGTAGCACCAGTGTCAATAGTGACCACCGCTGCTCTCTTGCTTGTGACCAAGGCATTGTCAAGCACAAGCTTGAGAACTTGCCCAAATGCTGTGTCCATGTCGAACATTTGGTTAGCATGAGGAAATTCAGAAACATATGTCTCATTTGTGGTTTGTGAACTTCCTGCTGACATATTGCCGCCATGGCTCAACATAGCATTGGTATCACCTGTTCTATTAAGTCTTAAGTGTCCCTTCATTCTCTTTGGAGCACTTGAAACAGCATGTCCAATACCATTCTCATTACCCTGAGATGTGGGCACTGGCGCTGATTAGGGTAGACTGCTACTGGAATGGGCACCATGCCTGGCAATCTTACACCAGCTGTAGCATTGCCTATTTGTGTGAGAGGTGTGGACTTGATACCCATTTCTCTACCTCTCAGATCTCCACCACAATCATCATCAATTTTCTTACTGTTTTACCATGTGAGGCCCATCACATGGCAGACCTTTGAATATAACAGATATAAAGCTTTGTTTAGCTCTCAACTTTGTCTGCCTGGAAGCGCCTGCTTCTCTTCTATGCAGGCAGCCCCTCCATTTGGTTCAATGTGAGGATCATGCAAATCAGGCTCACTGTCAGTCATATCTTGGCAGGCAGAGACTGGAACTCAACCTCACTATAGGGCTCAGCCAGGTTACTAGCCCCATGATAATTATCTTTCTTGTTTTTTCACCTATATTTGATTGAGGAGACACACGCAGCACCTGTTTGGTCTCCTCTGCCTCCCTATCCTGTAGTGAGTGAAGATCTCCACCACCATCATCAAATATTTGAGCAATGCTGGTATAGACTGACAATCATGTGTCTTGGCTGTCTGCTGGTCCACACCTAACCTCCATATTTATGGGAGGACTGACAATATTCTCTTGGAAGGGAGACTTCTTTTGTTCCTTATTGAACACAGCCTGTCTGCCAGATCTAAGTGCCATGGATGGTTTGCCCAGTGTCATATCTACCACTTACAGATTCTTATCACTGGATGTGTTTTAACACATCCCACCACTGCCACCAATAATGTCGCAGATATGGTAGTGTTTCAAGGTTACATTTAAGATAAAGTTCCTGTGTTGAATTCTCTGAACACCCTTTAATAAAATAAAACATCGAAAATATCAATTAAATTGTGATCACTTCATAACAGGCGACTGGAAAATGTTTTACATATATCTTTTGGACCAGAATTTAGACCAGATTTACTGATTTTGTAATTGTACCAGGTAATGCAAGGTTGTACTTTATAACATTTGACTTTTTGGTAAATAAGCCACATTCTACTTTTGAAATGTACATTACTGTGCTCAATCTTGTTTTAAGGAATGAGGGTTTCCCCTCTATGGACAAAATTTTACCATGCAACTTGGGATTTTCAGTCATGGGAACTTATTCCACCTTACCACATGAATTACACTTAAAACCACACCACTGGCAAGCACACACCTTATTCTCCTAAAGTGTATATTTCCACCTACCCTCAGTTAGAAATCAGTACGCAAACCTCTGTTTGGCCACTAACAGCATCCCACTGGTTTTGTGTACACATTTTCCCTCCAAAAGTGTATCTCCCACCTACCTACTTTTAGGTGCAAATCAGTAATCAAACCCCCAGTTTGGTCACTTCTTTGTTCCCAGTTATGAAAGAAGGCACTCAGTTTTGCCTCCCATGTTCATGGCCAAATGTGTATTTTAATTTGCTTGCCCTCTTCTGGAACAAGCTCTGATCTGGTACACCCCTACTCCTGCAGGGATATAATTTACCCCCTTCTGAGAGCAACACAGCCACCACAAGGGTCAAGATATCTCTAATCCAGTAGACATAGGAATTGCCCCCATCTGAGAGCAACACTGATGTGATTTATGTTTTCCCCACTCCTGTAGGGAATTGGTTTGCCCATACCCAGAGCAAAGCATCCTGTAAAATTATCCCCACTCCAGTGGAGATACAGGTAAGCATGAGCTCACCTTCTGTGGGAAATGGACACCAGACTTGTGAGCAGTCTGGATGTTGTCCACCCAATGCTACCAAACCCCAGAGTGAAATTAATATTTCTGGTATATCTAATTTGCATTTGTTATCCAAATATTGGTTATTATTAATTCTTTTACCACATTATTTCATACAAAACCATATAAAATGATGTAAAAGCAACCAGTAAAAATTTCTATGAAGAGAATAACCAAAGCACCCGCATATTCCCGTAATTATTAGAAATTAGTATCATTATACACTCCTGTCATTATAGAAATGAATAATTATATATATGGCCACCAGGGTGCATTCAATACACATACATGTTATTCACATAGGACTGTAATGTATGTGTACAAAATCCATAGATTTATCCTCATATACCTCCCAAATATAAATCATGTAACTGGCACTCACTGAAAAATCGTAATCTTTCAATATTATACCAAAACTATCTCTGAATAAAGCTATACAATCACAGCATATATGCACCATATAAACTCAATGGGAATTAATATGTAGACACTAGTTTCAATTGTAAATTCCCTTTAGCCATAGATGTGCAAGCCACAATTCGCTCAAATGATGTCTGAAACTCTTATAACACAAATCCTACTTTTAATTCCACGATCATTAGGTGCAATTCTGGCTTACAATACGATTTTTGTGTTCATTGGTTAACAATATGCAGAGCAGAAGACCACGAGATACTGGAAACTACTGCCCTCTATAAGTACCCCTAAGAACTAATAACACACTCTGTCCAGTAGGTGCTGCCATCGATACAGATCTTAGAACATCACTTGCCTCACTAATTATGTATATTCAAAATTGAACACCAAAATTCCCAAAGAGCATTAAATTGGGCAAAAAATATATCCAATTTTGTCACACATACAAAAACTAGTAATTTAGTGGAAATTGTCCCCCACACGTCATCAGTAGGTTTCGGCAAGCAGAGTTAAATCTGTTTTTAAGAATGTTGTCCCCCCCCTTTTTTTTTTCTCTAATCAGACCCAGCTAAGTGATCAAAGCTTGCATTTCTTCCCATAGTACTGAAAATTACATGGAATCTGCAAAGTGCACGTGCAGCTTTTACCCTATTATTCATTATTATATAGAATGATGTGGGCGTCTACATAATGCACGTGATTTGGATGCCTTGCAATTATGAAAGCTGTCTCCTCTGGCATAGCCAGGCGGGGGGGGGGGGTCTTTTGGCCCCCTCTTACGTTGGAAAAACTTAATAATTCATTGTGATTGCTAAGTCTTTGAAATATTTAATGTGTGCATTCATTCCATACTTTTGACAGTCAGATCACATGTAATAAAACATAATTACAAGCAAAGGTTTCATAACTTCTCAGTTATTAAGAGCGTGGGTCACATGACAAACCAATACATTGCTGCTGGCCTCATTAAAATATTTTTGCTGGATTTGACGAACTTTATGAATAAACTCTATTTTGTTTGGTGACCCACTAAAGACAGTGGCTCACCAATATGCCAATTGATAGCATACAGCATCAATTTGTAATTGGACAATATTGTAACTACTCTTTCAACAACCAGGAAGACGTTAGCACCCAGACACATTTGATTGTATGCACATAGTTTTGGGCTTCTTAATTGCTTGGATTTCTGTTACTGTACTGCATCTGTGTCAGATAGGGCAAAAATGCTGGTTTCACGATATAAATGAAAAAAGGGCAAAATTGCAAACGTGATCCTGCCTGACATATAAGACCAGACCCCCAAGACAGACAGGTATTTTGATGGTGTTGTACGCCTTTTTAGGTTTCCAATGATAACACTCACCTGGATCTTCAGATAATTGAATGGTGCCCCTACCATATGTATATTCAGCATATTAGCAAACTCGTGGGCCCTCACTTCATCTGGAAAAAGAGACAGTGACAATTAGCCTGTTGTCATGAGGAGGACAGTGCATTACTAAATGTCTAAGAAACTGCATAGTAAAACTTACAAAGAATGACACAACAAGCAAACCTGGCTTGCTCGTGGAATTTACATGTGGTCCTCCAAATTGAAAATCTGGATGCTGTGTTTTCCTTCTGATGGTTGTCCCTGCTGTGATCATTAGGCGAAATTTGTCCAGATAGGCCTCGGGGAATAAATCTATGAACTGACAAACTTGACGGGAAAGGGGGCTTACATGTTTCTCTGACGATATCTTCAGTTGGTCAGACTCAGGAGTATGGCACCCAGGGAGGCTGGTTGATACACGTTACACGTCTGGCAGCAATTATCCCAAGTTCATTTTCATGCCAAGAATGAAAACCTATAAACTGATATCACACACCCCTCGAAAGCACTGCACCCTTACATATCCAGCTTAGTAATCAGAGCTCATCACTTACAAACGAACTCGCAATGTTCTGAAGCAGTATATGCGCCATGCACTGTTACTCAATACCAGGAGGATAGAACTTTATATTTACCCTCCTTGCTAAATCTCAAAAGCCTATCGTATAGGCAATTCAACATGAGATACATTTGTATGGCAGATTTAGACTAAAAATGGTGAAACCTGTCTGAAAGATCTCGTCCATATTCACCCCATGCTTATTGGTCATGTACCTCCAGTGGGTTTCAGCTGACTCAAATTGTCTCTTTCTATGTTCTTGTGGTCATGTTTAAACCGAAATGTTCTCTGAAGATCCCTGTGGCCCAATTGCTTTTGGGATTCCAAATAGATTCTTCTGCTCCACATGTCTCCCGTTGATACCTTTGTTTGAACATGGAGCGAAAGCTCGATGTGCTGCTCTGATACGTTTGCATGTACATGTGCGCTCTGAAAGTTTATAAGTGTGTTCATAAGTTACAATCCACAAATTATGGTTTTCATGGGTCATATTTCTATGATGTTTAGGCTTCGATATGCATTGACTATCTATTTGTAACAGTCCAGTTAAACATACTACTTGGACTGCTCTAACCTTCTGCAATCTGTGTAATGTACATGCTTAACCAGAAGAAGGTGCTCATATACTGTATATATGTCCTGCCAAAAGCTAGATTGAATAATTACTATATCTTCCTTATGCATCCCCCTTTTCAGGAAATATGCACCCTTCGTTCATACACCAATTTCCACAGAAACCATTTCCTCTCAAAACCTTGCTGTACAATAATACAATAATACGATTACTTCTCATCCAAATTTTGATATTATTTTCATCTTGTATTTATTATTTGTCATGGAGCTATGGCCACATGTATGCGTTTGTGCTATTATCAGTCGTTGTTGTGGCATTGAATTCCAAATATGTCCCATTTCTTAACCAGATATTTTCTAAATTGTCTTAGAATCAGTGGACCAAACCTTTTAGATAAAATCTTAAATACTTTTGGTGACGTAACTGGGATTAGACTGTTGCAAGATGTTGGCGATGTTTTAAAATCCAATCGCAATTACACAAGAATCTACATACATATAACTTGATAATTTACTTAAATACCCAAAACCTTTTGCTCAGCATATGGCTGTCCTAAGATTAAATTATATTAGTATCCTTATTAAAACCCCAATAACTGAAGAAAGTAAAATAATCCCCACCGGTTACATAAAGTTGCATACAATCCCATATAGCACATACAGTAATATAATTGTATAGGAGACATTCACAAAAAGCACTTTTCAAAGATGCTTACATGAACACTTTTAAATGAATACACCTAAGACTAGAACACTATTGCAAAGTGCAAGGGACATTGGTGACCAATGTAATAGCATAGGAGGAGTGCAGCCACCCTGACACTGCAAAGCCACACTTTTGCCGACGGTGTCATGCAGGACAGTCCCCCATGCTCCCACCTGATAATGCTCAAATGATAAGCTCCCTAATGTATATTCATAAGAACCAGGTACACGGTATTGTGGGTTCTCCACAAGACACTCAAAAGTATCCTAAAATGTAGTGTTGGAACTGCCGTCATACTGCAATTGTAGTCCTGTAGCATAGAGTGTCTTTCAGCGGACATACCGACGACAAAAAAGGGAGGATACTGAAACTGGCCAATTGGAACACATGGATAATGTTACACTAGCAAAAGCCAGTATCTTCCCAAGGAAAATACAATCACCCCATTAAAAAAAAAAAACGAAAGTAAGTATATCCCTCACATTCTATATTTGTGCAAACAGTGACTCTAGACAATGACGTTATGTGCCATGACGTCACTCACGTTGCAAGGGTGCATGCCGCACATAATGCATGACCTAACAGGAGCGACCTGTGGACCTATTTCTTCCTGAAGGGGAGGTGGTTTTTTTTCTCTCACACAAAATTATGACCTAGAAATTGTATGTTAAAGCTGCACTTGCCTTTTTCGTCTAATTTTGATTGATACATTTAGGATACAAAGTTCATTTGAAGGCTAAATCAGACTCCTACAATGTACAGTTCCCCCTCCAGCTCTATCCTCCGCAGGCTCTCAAGGGGGAAATGTACCGGAGATCGATTTAGCCATGAAACACCCTGTAAGTATCCATGATACCATCATTTTTGTCTGACCGTGTAGACCTCTGATAACCAGAATTAAATACGGTAAATAAAGAATGGCCTCCTTCAGAGAAAATTTTAATCGAGAAACCCTTGTATATTTGTCCTTGAGTTTTATATTTAGCCAAAAGGTAAAAAGACAAGTTGGACCAATTAATGGGTATATACTATCAGGGACAATATGGAAACAAAGTTTTTCTCAATGCAATCAATGAGTTTAGGAACATCTAGGCTCTCAACGATCTAGAGTGTTAGTTGTGCTCACTTAAGCCCATAATATGTTTCATAATTGTACCTTGTACAGACCCAAATTGATCCATAATACCCTTAGAGAGCTTTATGCGGTGCATACGGTATTTATAACCGGGTATGCCAACTATATATATATATATATATATATATATATATATATATATATATATATATATATATATATATATTATTATTATTATTATTATTATTATTATTATTATTATTATTATTAGACTGAATCTTAAACCAAATTGTTTTAAAGTATTATCCTAATTAACCAAGCTGTCAGTATGGACCACATTTCATTCGTTATAGGATAAATGTGCATATTTCTTAGCTGGAATTGCCACATTAAGAGGATGATAAATTTGCACGAGCAACAAATGTCTTAGTTGTTAGCTTTCTTTAGAACATTTAGGATTTAGCAACCAGAATGGCTCTTGGGAAGCAAACTATGTGACCTTGGCCATATAATTATAAATATTTTCTGCAAATTATGCCCCAAACAGCCTACAGCAATGCAATGAGAAATCCAGTGATATTCATTCATTAATGAATAATTAGACTGGTAACGGATTAATTTACTTGTATATGTTCCTTTGCATTTTAAGCCTAGTATTTTCTTCATTAAAGAATTAATCACTTGGTGCACAATTGGCCACAGGGTATCATCCTGGCCTTTCTCCTGTGCATCATTGTCTTCATTCTGGGCCTTGCTATTTGAGGAGAATTGTAAGTCAATGTAAACTATCAGGCAGCTGTTATTTATATATTTAAATGTTTATATTGATAATTTAATCTTAAACGCTATGAATATATATATATATATATATATATATATATATATATATATATATATATATATATATATATATATATATATATATATATTCATAGCGTTTAAGATTAAATTATCAATATAAACATTTAAATTAATGATTTAGCCAATAGTACATGTTACTTTGGTGTTGGTGGTCTGCAAGAGAAAAAGATTGCAGGGACCAGCCCTGATGTGTCTACTTATTGCTTCGATAATTAGACAAATATTCCACTTGGGGGCGAACTGTAGTTCCCGTGGTCGCTTATTTATCTCTCTTCCTGAATACCTTAATAATCTTCATAAATATGTTCAAAATGTCATCATAGAATGTTACTCTGCAAAGGAGCCATGGGAAGGACAGACTTGTCTGGTAACGGACTTACTCAAAAGATCACTTTGTGCAGTATTTACCGACCTCCCTGCAATAGGAACGATGCTATTGATCGATCTATTGATGATTTCTCATCTATCTTTATCACAAGTGTAATCAGATCAATTTATTATTTGATGCAATTTATATTTACTTAAAACTGATTTTTAATTGAAACATTAAGTTTTTTTTTTATTAACTGAGAATAATTATGGTATTTTTTGGCCGAGATAACTTTGCTTTCCGTTGTCCTGATCTAAAGGAAACTATACTAGATTATATTCTCGGTAATTGTTCACATTAAAAAAAAAGGAATTATTGTATTCACGTATCACTTAGAGTATTTTGCTTGCCTTGACCGAAATTAAAATTATCTTGTTGTTTCCTCCGCCCTCACCGCCCCAAGTATATTACAATTAAAATGCCTGATGAGGAAAAAGTATAAAAATAAAAATTGATCTTGAATACGCAAAAAATTCTCATACTCTTGACCAAAATATAAATGTTAAACTAATTCTCATTGCGACAAAATCCTCACTTTATAAATATGTCAGTCAAAAGGGGAAAAAATCTTAATAACATTTTAATATTTAACAAATACAAACGCAAACATAGTACATCCATGACAAATAGCAATTTATGATCAATTAGACTCTGTTCAAAACTTTACAAACCCCTCAAAAGTACCAATCAAACTATACAATCATAACAGAAATTATAAACTGTATGGTCATAACCAAACTCCCAAATGATATAGTCGTCAAATAAGGCAGGAATATTATTTTCATGAACTTGAATAAAAAATATAATAAAAATTAAAGAGTTACCAAAAATGTCGGAAGACTATTGTTTTAGTTTTGAACCTAAACAAGAAGTAAAACAAATCCTTTTTTTCAAAACACAGGACGTAAACTTGATGTTTAATATGAACTAGCTGAAAGTTTAAATAATTTCTTAGCAAACAACGACAATGGCCAGGAAGAATCACTTATCAACCATGCTTTATTTCCATAATTATCTTAATTGATATATTATTTATAGTCATACACGAGCATTTGCAGAATCAAATTAAAAAAAAAAAAAAAACCCTGAGGATATAAAGCTTGAACCCGTAATAAGTATATAAAACACTTTAAGTTTATCTTGGCCGAATCGCTGACCCTTATAACCAGGCAGTCACTTTTTACCAGATTTTTTTCCCGACAAAGTAAAAATTGCAAAGACGTTCCATTTTATAAAAATCATGTTAATACATTGCTCAACAATTACATACCTATATCTGTGCTGCTTCTTACATCTTTGAACAAGTCGTATATTACTCTTAATGTCATTCAAGTAAATTACTTTATAAAAGTCAGCACAGCTTAAAACAGGATGTTTTTCAACTGAGACAGCTGCCTTCGAGAATATAAAAGAATGCTTTAAACTAGGGGCTCAGATACCTCCAACTATTCATAAAAATTAATTCCAATCGTTCGATTCCCTGGGTCGCAGTATTCTCTTTCATAATTCATGTCTTTATGGAGTTGGAGGCACTCCCCTTATATGGTTTGATGTTTATCTCATTCACAGGTACTAATATTATCAACATAATGATACCTGCTCAAACCATTAACCTATAACTACCAGAGTACCAAAAATCTTTATCCTGGTATTTCTTTTAGCTATCATTTATGTGGATGATATGCAGTGTGCTTCTGCAAAAAATTAAGTCTAGTCTATTTGCTAATGATTCAATATAAGTAGATCATCTTTGTTCCTTTAATTTCACAAATAATGATACAACATTAGTAAATAATCTTTGTTCCTTTACTTTCGCAAACAATTCCAAACATTATAAAGAAAAAATGCGAAACAAAACTATACCTATTCAGTCTGAAAAAAATTTATAATTGGTTAACAGCAAATATGCAATCTTTGAATAGGACCAAAACAAAATTTACAATTTGTCATTTTTATCAGCGTCAACTAAGTTAACATATAAGCCTCAAGATAACAAGTTCGAATAATTCAGCTCCCTAGGGAGTTTCTCTTAAGGACCTTGATTTTACGATAATAAATGTATACATTGGAATCTAATATCCGTATAAATTAGATAGCAAATAAGTTGTCTTGGGTCATTAGAATATCAAATAGACTAAAAAGAGATATACCTAGCAAAAAAAAAAAAAAAAACCACTGGCTATGAAGACCTCCTCATTTCTCTACCACCTAAAATATTGCTGTGATCGAATGATTTAACTTCTAGAAAAAAAAAGATTGAGTCCGATATATTTGACACACACTCACACACACACACACACACACACACACACACACACACACACACACATACACACACACACACAGAAAGAACGAAAACCCTTCGTAAACAAACAAAATTTTCCTGTTTATTAAGTGCACCAAGAAGCCTTTTATTTTTATTTTTGTTATTGGAAACATGAATTTCCGGGATATCTTAAAAACATTTTATCAATTGTACCCGCGACCTTAACTTTCCAACCTGGAACCTTCATATCCCCATTACGCCACGCTGGTACATTTATCAACTCAAATTTACATTCGGTTTCAAATGGCGAAAGAACTTAATAACAAATCTAATATTATTTTGGTGAAACTCCATCCCCATTCTCATATAGGTTTTTCTGGGTTACCAAGCAATATTTTGCTGGCCAATACAACGGAATATGTACCATCATTTATTTTAATGTTTACAATATTTATTTTTTTATCTCCAAGCTTACTTAATCTATTTTTCTTTATTCAAAGGACTGGAGGAAATTACACTCTCTTGCAAGTTTCTTTGTATTGTATTGTCTGTGCACATTGTTTAGTATATGAAATTATTAATGTAATTTTATTTTCATTTGTTTCATTCAAATTAATAATTTTGTTTTCTTCGCTTTTTCTGATTGTTTTCTTTCCCTTTTTTACGTAAATTCGAATCTACGTTATTAACATGGAAAATTTGTATTACAATTACTGTTTGTGGGATAATTTCAAGTATTTTGCATTTACAAATGAAAAAACCTACCACAGATAGTCACAATAGTAACGCATTTGTGCATCCTGTTTGGGGGATTATCCTGACTTTTCGAATTTCATGGGGAAAACATCGGTTCCTTGTTATCTACACAAATGTTATATATTCAGTTTATTCTCATCTATCTTTGTACCTTATTGTTTTGTTTATGATAAAAATACTATTTGAGTGTGACTCTGACTCTGGTGTTCCTTAACCCTAATTATTTATTTTAAAATGCTGCTGTTTTTCTGTTTTCTATTTTTTATTACTATTTTCATGCGTTATTAGTACTTGTAGCAATTCTGCAAAGCCATCCCAGACACAGCTGTGGATCTCGGATTTAAAGAATCGTTCAAGTACTTATCATTTGATATTTATGTATCGATGAATTACAATGGGAAGGTATTAGACACGTAATATGTAATTTCCGACTTCTTCTACACAATTATCTGCCACATTTATTTGAGACTTGTTGGGCCGGTACTCTGGTGAATCACTGCTGAGTTTGTTTAAAAGGTTAAAAGGTCTTCCCTAATTTGTCTGAGCAAGAGCCTTGCACACGGCTTATCTTTTTTTGTGTACCTTATTTTTCATTTATTTATTTATTTATTTATTTTTTTTTGGTTTCTGGTTGTGTTTTTCTTTTTTGGAATGATTATACTTTAATTACTCCCTCAAAGTATGCTGATCGCTACACAGCCGTGGTATGCTTATCATAAGCCTTAATGCATGAAATGCATGATAAGGAGCGCGCTATAACCAATGTGTTTATTGTTGTGGAAGGATGCTTACAAACAGCGAGAGGCAAGAAATACATGGGACAGTTGAACACAACCAGACATGGAAGAGTGTGTCAGAGATGGGATGCGCAGTTTCCGCACCATCATCGCTTTTATCATGACGGTTTCTTCCCAGATAAATCAGTAAAAGAGGCATCCAATTTTTGTAGAAATCCTAACAATAGGGAAAATGGACCTTGGTGTTACACATCAGATAGCATATATCGATGGGAATACTGTGACCTCCAGCCATGCCGTAAGTTTTCTGTCAACTGTTTCTGATAAAATCTCACTAAACAAAAGTTAGGGGAATAGATGATAGAAAATCAAACAGCAATGAACGAACATAAAGGAGACAAATGGGGGCATCACATTATCTCCTACCATGCCTACTTATTCCTTGATACAGTCTTTTTGGAATCTAAGCAACACAAAGCGGTCTGTCTTTATTTAAGGTTACTTTACTGACTTTATATGCTTCTTTATTGGCATTATTGCTCCTCCCCCCCCCCCCCCCGCCAAAAAAGCGTGTCATTCATGGGTATAATAGTATAATGATTTAGCACACGTGTGATGACTTCCTTCTTAGAGTACAATCAACATTGGTTCACCACCAGAAACAGTTGGTACTACATGCGTCATCTACAAGGAAAGAAAATACATTGGTCTGAGGCTAATTCAGATTGCTTGAGCATGGGCGGCCACCTCGCATCTATTGCAGATATTCGAGAGTACAATCTGATGAGTATGCCTGCAGGAACCATGAGTGTCTTCATAGGTATACAGAAACTTATATGCGCATGATTGAGCATTGAAACCTCAATATTACATGCTACGTATATGGCAAAACTTAGCATACTGTTTGTGTCATTTCCCCGGTCTTGAACAAACTAGCCTATATCGATGAACATTTTTCATGTGTTATTTTTTCCTGACAAACACATGTTATGTTAAGAATATTTTCTCCAATCATGAAAACACGGTATTTGTGCACATGTTAGATTTCTAATCGAAACCTAAATATAAATGCTTTTAGACATACATACATACATACATGCATACATACATACATACATACATACATACATACATACATACATACATACATACATACATACAAACACGTAGTTTTATGTTTGTTTTCATCGATGTCTGGTTGGAACGAGAGCACATATGTGATTTCACTTAATACAAATCATACCGGCGGAATTTCCTGCTGCACAACCATTTCCTGTTCGTGCGCACTGACAAAGAAACCTTCAAAACGTAATCCCAAATCCAGGTGATATTTAAAGCAAGAACTGGAATAATTTTTCAAATGGAAATATAAGCTCTGACAGAGTATAACATTATGAAATAAATGAAAAAAGAGGAGGAAAAAAAAATTTTAAAAAACAAAAACAAAGGAAAACAAAAAACAAAACAAAAAAAATACAAAAAAAGAAAAAGAAAACAACAACAACAACAACAACAAGCAAACAAACAAACAAAGAACCCATGACAAATTGAATTAGTCTAGGCATAATTGTGATTTGTGTTATTCGTCGCCAGGCTTATCGATCTCTGGAAAAAACAAGATGTTCCGATGGGCTGATGGCAAACCCTATATATTCACTCATTGGGCCAACTCTCATTTGAAGATGACAAAGGTAAACTGGCAACCAAGTGCACTACCAGGTAGAAAGTGCGTGCTAATGGACGTTAATGGCTGGCACTCCATACCGTGCAAAAAACCATTTAATGCCACATACTTCTGTGAATTTGATAAGGATTTAGGTAATCTACCATTCTTTGTTTCCACTTATTTACTTATCGTCGCAAATTTTAATTTATATAATTGATTTCGCTTTGACACCTGTAACACAGAGTGGTGAACTGGGAACGGTAAAAATGACACCATAGGCAAAGCATATGGATTTATTACACTTTGAGCATTTGCTTTCAGCAGCCAATGTATTTTCTACCTATAGACATGACAACGTCGCTTTAATGTTTTTTCCCTTAACTGTATTGTAGCCTCAGTGTGTTGACGTTTGCACTGTAATTTTAAGAGGGACGCTATCCTGCTCACATACTATAAATGCATAAAACCTGTCGCTGGGTTCTTCCTGAAATAAAGTTAAAAATAAGCATTCCACAAAGATGCAGTCGGGCAAAAAATAATGTTTAAGGTTACGGCAAGATAACAGTTTACAAAATTTGATCCATAAGTAAGAATAATTACAACTAGATGACCCTGGTTCGCATTTTGTCAGTCAATTGTTTCCAGAAGTTTATTTTAATAGTACTAAAATAGAAAACATATCATCTCATTACAATTAAGTGAAAGAGAAGCTCCTGTGTGACACTAAACTTGGACTCCTTGATAATATAAAAACGAACCTGGGTCGCAAACCTGTAATCCACTTTATTACATTAACGCTAATATTTTACCTGATACTGCCAGGAAAAATACCATATGGCACGCTGACCTGCTTGGTCTGCTCTAAACTGGGACTGATGTTTTGGGTAAAGTCTCAGCACATTGGATTGGTAAACTATACCAAGCTGTGAGATGAATGGTGAAGACTTTAATTTAAAAAAATATAATGAAAATAAAAAATAGGTAAAAGCAGGAAATGCCGTGACAGGTTTCTGTTAGAACAGAATTGGGGATAGACTAGCTGTGGAGAGATTTACAAGAAACAAATACGCAAAACCCAGTTTGGCAGCATCTTCTGCTTTACATGGACATCGTCTTGCTCAAGTTCAAAATGAGGTCTTTCAAGGGAGGGCCCTTCCTTCTGTATACAAAACATCATAATCCTGCATTACTGCTGTAGACAGACGTTTAACTATTTATGGGGACATATATAACATGTTTAACATTGAAGGTGCTTCAATATTCAATTACCTCAGCCATGTATGATTCCAAGATAGCCCACAAGTAATCAGCTGCCTGAATGAATCCAAAATATTTTTCCTCTTTGGGTGACCAATCCAGTCGTATAGGATGGGGAACCCTGACACCTTCCCCATTTTTGAAGTTTCAAGGTCACAAATTGAAATTTAATACGAATAAAAAATACTTCTTCCTAAGTTATATTCTCATGGCCCCTGTTGTAATGAGCATGAAAAAGTGAAAACGTTTCAAATTGTTTGAATTTTCTGTATGAAATAATTCTGAAAATTCTAGAGTTAAAGGTGATGAGGTGCAATATTAAATGTATTCCCTCACATAATGCTTTAATATGATATATAATCATACAAAGACATGCCCTATGATGCAATGTCACAGTTGACGTTAAACAGTGTCATTACCATAACCAAACCGTAGTCCTAATGAAACAGAATCAAGTCAATTCTGACAAAAGGCTATGTTCCTTGGTATGTATAGCAGAATCACATAAATATATAGTTTGCCTGTATCCAAAAGGGTTCAAAACATATGTGCAAAGGTCCATGGAATCAAAAAGCCATGTTTAGTTTTAATGTGACGGCTTTGTTTAAAATCATAGGCCTATTTCAGTATAGTAGCTTGAACAGGCGCATCAATCATGTGCATATAGCACCGTAAAATTCATGAAAAGGGGCCAAAATCTGCAGAACATCAGAGAATTTGCAAGCACACGTTCCTAATTTGTTGAAAATATCAATAAAATTCAGCATTTAAAAGGTACTAGATGCAAGCACAATCTCAAAAGCGATCATCATCCATACAAGTCCACACAGTGGCACTAACATCAACATCAATCTATCAGAAAAGCCCCCTATGCCTGTCATGACCATCAACACGAATCCAGAGAACATGATTATCTATTTCAATGTGTTTTAGACATGTAGCTAAGGGCATGGTGTTGTTTTAAAGGAGATAAACTAAGAGTATTTCAATAGGAAAAGTTTTTGAATGTGCAAATAAAGCAGTGAAAAGTCAATACCTTGTCAGAATTTGCAAGTATACTGGTTCAAATATCAAACATCAGCCAGAAACAAGTGACATCAGGCCTCAAAATACAAAACAATAAGGTTTCTACATTTTTCTTTCCCTTCTTTTGCATGTTGCACAGGTTTGAGCAATAATTTGATTTTGGCTTGTTGGCTTTGCGTGTGAATATATGGTGTTTTGATCATAAGTATTATTGGGACTTGTTTTATTTTTAAGACAGCTGTTAAATCGGAAGAGAGAAAAAACTTGTTGATGGAAGACCAGCAGTGTATTTAAATGGAAATAATAATATGACATACTGCGAAGTGTTGCTTTCATAGCAACTAACTAACTAAATCTCATATGTAAATTTGAATCTTACCCGGGCTATATTTTTAACTTAACAGACAAAAAGTAGAAAACGTAAACAAATGAACCGTTTTACATTTTAAATGTTTCATTGTACTTGACATCCATATATGTTCCATATGAATTTTATATATTTGGACTCTCGTCACAACTAACTGCACTTGTCTAGAGGTTTGATACACCATGATTTGTAATAGGAAAGATATAAAATGTATGTATGACAACATTTTGGCATTTGATAATACCCAAATATGTAATGTAAAATGGATATGGAAAAGGAATAAGGCAGAATGAATTACCTCATAAGCGTGTGCCTGCAATTCTAGCAACATATCCACCAATTTTTACAGGACTGAATGGCAACACAACTTTAATAACTACAGAGGAGATAGACTGCTTGGATTTCATGTACGAATGTGGATCAGGGGAGTGTATCTGGGATTCATACTTGTGTAATAATCATATGGATTGCCATGATGGATCAGATGAGTGGGAATGCCAAAGCAGAGGTATCAATAGTCGTGTTCCAAATACTGATTCAACGGTGCTAATCTGAGAAATGTCAAATAGATTTATGTACGGAAGCTTAATCTTAGCTTTTG
This sequence comes from Hermodice carunculata, assembly GCA_964020975.1. Classification (NCBI taxonomy): domain Eukaryota; kingdom Metazoa; phylum Annelida; class Polychaeta; order Eunicida; family Amphinomidae; genus Hermodice; species Hermodice carunculata. The sequence goes on from OZ026621.1 coordinate 41,711,149, forward strand.
TATTGAACACAATGCATTAGCGTGTCTTATGTGATTATTAGTAATCCTTGTTCCTTTCGCGTTGTAGTTACCAGGGATGGTTATCCTGGAAGAACAGTATCCTCCAGTAGACCCTTTAAAAAATAAAAGTGTCTTATTGTCTTTGTAAACGATTTTAATATTTCTTGGCTTAAACCTCTGTTACAAGCAAAATGAAGTGCTATAAAAGAGGGGTCAAGGTAGGCTTTGTCTTTGAGGTATATTGTTCAAGCTAAAGGACTGGGCAGGTAAACATTTAAAATGCAAAACTAAGTGTGTGTTTTAGGCTTATCTGCCTTTTCTTGCGGGGACGGGAGTTACATTCACATCTCTGCATTCTGTGACCATAAAAGCAACTGTGGGAACAATGCCGACGAGAAAGGCTGCAGTAAGTTGCATGTATATCACGCATTTGAGTTGCTTTGTGTTCTCTCACAACCAAATGATATTACATATTACACTTAAATGCAGCGTTTGTTTCTTTTTTATTTATTTATTTATTTATTTATTTATTTATTTATTTATTTATTTATTTATTTATTTATTTATTTATTTATTTATTTATTTATTTATTTATTTTTTTTTTTTTTATAATTCGCCTTGATGTTTTTGCTTGCTTTCAGTGTTTTGGTCACAGTGCATATGCATGCATGTATGCATACCTACCTACCTACCCATCTACCTACGTACATCCTCGTTTTGCTGATACATCACTATGCTTGTGGTTGGATCAGTGATTCAAGTCACTACCCTTTCAACGTGATGCATTGGCATTATTTCATTTAACACTTAGTTATTTTGTGAGCATAATTGGGTTTTCCAATTCTTCTTTTGTTAGGTTTCATTTTAGACATCATGACGATAGGGCACAAAATTTGTACTATAAAAACTGTAATGCCCTGAGAAATAGCAGAGTATACTTCTTTATGCAAGCCACGCGTGTTAAGTGGTTGACTACATTGCATACGCACAGCTCTGGATAAAGCACCATGCAAAAATGCTTTTTGTCCATATCCCCCTCTATGGGGTATTTAATACATCTTAATAATCATCCTTTGGAAATTCAATCATTTTCAACACTACGATGAATTGGAAAAAGAAATTAAACTGATCAAAAATTTAAGTATGTCATGCAATCAAGCAATAATAAATGGGTACATGTCAGTATTATCATGACATTTGAAGTTTCTATTCATATTTTGTCAATTGCTGTCATTCCACTTCCAAAGGGCACAGACGGTTCATTTTTTCCTACTTTTGCATCTGCGACCCTAAAGTGTCCATCTAGTCCTTTATTGATTTTTCCAAGCGGCCATCTGCCTCTTGGCGTGAGATAATCGGTCTCAGTTGAACTGTCGCCGATACCCAAGTCCCTGTGCAATATATTCCAATTTTTGCAAATGTTCATTTTTATGGAGATACTCTCGCAACCAACGATAGAAAAAACGGTCCAACTAACTCCATAAAAAGCTGCTGTGTGGATCACATGGGCTAGTGTCCACTGTCTCTGGAGCCAGCTGCCCCCCTCCCCCTCCCTTCCCAAGTTGGCCTTTTATGAAGAGATCAGAAGTCAACACTGGCTCATCGTTTGCTTTCTCTCCTTGATAACACAGTGGGCGTGAATTCAGCAAACCTTCCACTGAATAATTGTCGTGAACAATTCATATGATAAATACACATTTCTCAACAAAACATTTAAAGTACGTATTATGAATTTGATTATAGTCTCAAAAGCGGCACCAAAATACAGGGCATATGTGGAGTTGGATTGCCAGTCTATCCCCTGTTTTGTGAATAAAAGTCCACCCATTTGTGTTATTAAGTTTCTTGAATCACTTCTGAAGTTCTCGATTTGCGCCAGCAAAGTTTAACCATTATGTCAGGTACATTGGATGGGATTGTTTAACGGATTAATGAATCTTGAAAGTGCTGACAGGAATGAGTCCATGTCTAAGCTCCAGGCCATTTCTATGTAAACGGGTCGGGAAGCTGGGCAAGTGAACCGGCAAATACACAGTTTGTTTTGCACTTTTCACCTGCCTTGCTTTGTCAGATATGGGCCACTGTGGGCAACCTCTACCCCTAGACAAAGTTTGCAATGGCATACACATCCTGATCTTAAGCAGTAAGGTCATTATTTGTTGCGCAAGATTCTTTCCATGTCGTTTCCCTTCACAACATTTGCTTTGTAGCTCCTTTATTGCTTCCGTTCCTCCCAGGGTTCAATATTGGACTCAAATATTTGCTGGTGTATGAGATGGGCAACATTTCGTGTGTTTTTTTTCTCATGCAAATGTTGTATAATCGGCTGTGTGATGCGATGTGAGAGAGGTACTATAATACGGAGTCAAGCACCGCATGAATTGTTGTCTGCTTGAGACTGTCTGCTCCTTATTCTGAGAGCATTGAACAAGTCTACAGTAGGGTTTAGTTGTAAAAAAAAGGTATCAATTTGGGTTTGTTCTCCATTGCAGAACTCGTTACGGCCTTTGAAAATGCTTCTTATTTTGCACCTTTGTGGGAGAACTATATAACAGTGTCAAGTTCTGTATTGTTAAAATTCCTTGTTACTCTTTCATTTCAATTTTGCGTACATTGTTTATGAATTTCACTGGCTTAGGCACTGACATATTGCAAGTGAAGCCAGTTCGGGAATTCTCAGATGAAGGACGGCCTTCTCCACTTTCAGACACAAATGTTCTACTGTGTGGTTTATTTTGAATTTCACTCACAGCTTCACTTGATTATGTAATTTTGGTTTCAGGTCACGGTGATTTAGCCTTTAGGAAGCACTCTGGTCATTACCTCCTCAGTTCCTGTCTTTAAGTTTGCAACTGAAATTCAACGAGAAGACGGATCGGCGCTGTGCTGATCTTTCGGGATATAGCGCTATTGTGAAGCTTAGTACATTGATGTATTTTACCTACACAAAGTGCAATGGATTATCAGTTACTTGTAAATTCTCTGCATAACCAGTATAACACATTTTGGTTGTCATCCTAACATGTTACATCTGCTGTGGGGATTGTCAGCACTTCACACACCTTATGACTAAGTCTTAGTCCGAGCACTGCTGACGACAGTTCTAATTTTGGTATTGAGACTATTTTCAGTGGAGCGACGCGCTTTTGGGGATCCACAATTGCAGCGTCACACTGTAGTTCTAATATTCAAATCTAAACCAACAAACTGTAGCAGAAGCGAATTCTGATGGGTCCATCATGTGAGAAGTGAAGTATTTTTTTTTATTTCTTTGTCATTGGTATCAAACCATTGGTATCCTGACAGAGCTGAGCTGTGGCCACTAACTTAATCAATATGCTCATCGTTTGCTTACCACCACACATGTTGTTATGGGCTGGACAGCTCAGCGGGAAAGCTGACATGATTACATATTATTTCCAGTGTCTTCTGCGATGGTAGACTTTGAGTAACAATAATCCAGCTACCTGCATGATCCTCCAAGGGGATGTCATATCAACTTTTGTGGACTATTGTATAGCCACTCACTCATTTAGAGTCCTGCACTTTTTAGCTGTTAGTTAAGCTATTTAATTTTTCATCTTTTTCCCCCTGTCCAGCAATTCATCAATGAACATATATTTTAAAGTAGACTCATCTGCAACACGCCATAGCATGCATTTGCATTACAACTGGTGCAATGAAAGGAAAGCTGGTATTTCAAAATATCAAATGCTGGTACTCATAAACTTCGTATGGGAGATCGCATCTAGGTCCCTCCACAAACATCGCTGATATTTTTGATCTTGCGGCGCCAACTGTACCCGAAGGAGCATTTCCATAATGCCAAAACAATAGCAATCAAGTAGTGAGGGAATCTTATCGACATATCTATTAAATTTTGCTGCAATTTAGGGCCTGGAGAATTACAGTAATTTAGCGATTTTTCTTTGAACTTTTCACCAGCATCCATCACAACGCATACTTTGTATGGCTTTATCTTTACAAACCTGAGCATAGTGAAGTAAATACGATGGTTCTCCCAGCATTGTTCCTAGCAAGTGCATAATCTCCCTGATACGGCTCTGTTCTTCTCAATCGTTTATCAGTGGCTTGTATTCATAAGCTACACTTGGCTTCCTTTTGAGGAAATGCTGAAGATTCAACAGACGCGATTCAGGTAATCATCAGTGAATGTGGTCACTTCCGCGTGTTTGATGTATTTGCCCGTCATTTATGATTGGTGGAATTAAGGCTCTAGTTGAGTGATTAAATTAAAAAAAATGCAAAGCTCAATTTACTTGATATTATGGTATTTTTTTACAATTTGACAACTGCGGCTGGTGTTTTTCGGGTCTACAGGTAGCTATGTTTTCCACGTTTCACATCAAAGTGCTTAATGTACAAGTTAATAGTTTGGTTTCAGATATGTTCCTGTTGCATGGGGTTTAATGGCAAGTTTTATTGGATGTGTTGCATAGTTAGCTTTATATTTCCATATCCCAAGTGACAAGAGTTGCAGATTAACTTTATGACGTGTACAGCTTTAGCTTCAAATCTGGGGACCCAGGTTTGTGCAAAGGTCTTCATGAACGTCCGTGTTCACCACTTAAATACCAATGTCGAGAAATCTATAAATATACAAATGTTCGCATCTGCCATTAAGATATGCTTGTTATGGACCTTCTAAGCTTGGAAAATGCGTATGTCAGTGCTGTGACTGCAAAGTCAACAAAGAGGAAACCATCGGGCACAAGCCACACCAGCAGAACCAAGTGAACAAGCGATGCTACAGATGCGGATCAAGTATGCACATGGCTAATTATCATCTTTGCTACAATTGTCATATTGTAGGGCACTCAAAATTGTGTTGTTTGAAACCACCACAGCCATATTCAGGGTTACCTACAGGAGTAAATTACCCGGACCTGCTTCGACCTCTGTCAGTTTAAGCCCCATCCAAATTTTGGTGCACCAAATAGATTTCCCACTCTGGAATATCGAAATCCCATTTCAAGATAGGACGAGGCACCTACCTCTAGCCTAGTTTCAAGATTTGCAGGTTTGATCGATGCTTGGAGTAAGACTGGTTTGAAAACAGCCGATGCAAAATTACGTTCTCATTCTCCCTGTGAAGGCCCTTACGCATACAAGCGAAAAACCAATGCAAGTAGCAGTGGTGCCCTTCAAACTCAATTGCGATAATGATATAAACTTTTTAGCCTTTGTATAATATGTTCATGTATGCAGCATTCTAGACTGATGCAGAAATTTCTTCTATGCTAATTTCTAACATAAGTAGAAAAGTGATGCAAGATTCCCTCTCCAGCAGAGCTGCTACATTCTGTTACAGCAATTGAAAGGTCACAATATTCTAAACTTGGCAGTGTGACAGGCAAGGCTGGGTAATAAAAGTACCCTTGAACACCCTCTCCCGGTTTAGATCCGGACCACAAGATTAGTGTAGCGGTACGCTTAATTATCCCTGTGCAGTAGATTTTATAATTCTTGTTGCGCTTAACGGATGTAAAGCTGATCAACTTGCATTGATACATCCCCACTTGTCATAGCCAGCAAGACAGCATATGACTCAGGCCACGTGACCATGTGTATCTCCCAAAATTAAAAATAACAGGATAGTGTGTCCACCCCACCCATAGGCCACTGAAACTGCATCCAAGTTATTGCCTAGCCACTTCAATGCCAGAAAAAATGACACCATATTGCCGCTTGCTGACTCATCATTACATAGTTTTGATTACATATCATAAGCTTAGTGAGAAAAATATAAACTGACAGATAAGATATAGCATTATAGTTGGAATATTGAAATTCATCACCTGCTCAGAAGGAAAGAATGTTGTTTTCCTTGGACCAGAAAAAATAGAGACATTTTCGTTAAAGACAATTTTGAGCTTGAGATCTGTGATTAATTGCCACATGAAATGAACACAGAGAATGTCCCACCCGTGAGAGAAACCTATTATAGGCAAACACCTCAGGAAGGGAAGAGATCAAACAACAGTGTAAAATTATACTGAAACATGACATTATTGATGAAAGTGCAAGTAAATGGCGCTCAAGCATAGTCCTTGTCAAGATATGTTACAATAGTCATCGCTTTGCAGGGCATGACAGAGTATTAAACAGCATTAATAAATCAACGAATTCTCTTTTACCTCGCCTGTCTCATATTTGTGACATTATGGGCAGGCCAAACCCAGCGTATTGGCCACCATTGATACTTCCCAAGCATTCCAGAATTGTACACTTCATTAAACCACATAACACAAGACAAGCCTCATGAAGCATCATGGGAGATTTTAGTTCAATGTTTTGCCCTAGTGTTTGATTCATTCGCCAAAATCTTACCAACTGTTAATGTCTAAAGTGCTTAAGGTCATAGATTGGGTCTATGTTTTTTGTGTTAATGACAACACATTGGTATTCAGTACAATATTGGTGCAACCCTTGTATCACTTTCAAGCTGTATTTGATCGCTTCAGAGCTGCAAAGCTTAAGGTGAAGCCATCAAATGTGTGTATTTGGCGCCGCTGAGGTTTACTACTCGGGTTAGGTATTCACGCCGGATTTCAATAAGGTAGACACACAGAACACAAATATAGTCCAATCTCTTCCCCGACCAAGGGGTACCACTGAAGTCCTACTTCCTTTGGTTTATGCAACTATTACAGGTGTTGTGTAAATATCTTAGCCCAACACAATATTTTTGGCACCAAGATGTTCCATTTGACCGGAATGAAGATTCTGAAACTTGTCTTTTTTTTTTTTTTTTTTTTTTTAATTTTATATTGGGTGCTGTGCTCTCAGAACAAGAACAAGACACTAAATAACGAATCTGGGACGAATCTGACCACCCTCTGATCGAGGGGTCAGAACCAGGGATTCTAGATCCACGTATGCTGTTTGTTTGGGTTTTTTTTATATTATTTTGTTTTATATTGGCTGCGCTCTCAGAACAAGACAGTGTTGTGGATAACAGGTTTGTATCAAGTCGCCTTACAGGACTGGATTGTCCAACGGGTCAATACAATTGCGCCTGTTGCCAAGTCTACAACTTACCATGAAACTGTGCAGTGACAGGAAACATGTGGAAAGATTGGCCCAATGCAGGTTTATTTAGTGAAGGACAAAGTCCCTGACTTTGACAAATTAAAGCGTTTATGTGACAAAAGTCAAGACTACATGAAAACAGTGGTTACTTAACTTATACACCCCTGCGGGTCTAACCACACAAAAGCAGTGGGTCATAAAGCAGTAAGTGGTTTCAAAGTGCTTTCAGGATGAAGGGTTACTTTCATATCATGACGCTTTATTGTGTGCTGGTTCAAAATGGTAGAAGATGAGCCATAATCATAATATATATATATCATTAATTTTATCTGAACATTTATGTTAATGTTATTGAAAACCTTAATTTGTGACAGCAGGCGTGTTATTTCCAGTGCAATTCCAAAATTTGAGTGTTGAACCTTGTGTTAAAACTTTGACATATTAAGTTGAACACAAACTTTTATGTATATTTGAACCACAGACTCTGTGTTCTTAATTTCTTCATTTAGTCTATATATGTTCTGGTGTAGATTTTAGAGTTTTAACTGTCGTGCTTATATGCTGGGATCAGATTTGGGATGTAAGGTTCGTACGCCACCTGTTTTTTATTTGTTGCTATCCCGTGATTTCTGTGGTTAATGGGGACTTCTGGTACTACTTCCTTGAATGTGTCTACATGGGTCACCAGATAAGAAGACACTGACACTAAAGTGGTTTCATGCTAATTATAAGAGAGATAAAGTAATTATCCTACCGTGACGTATCTCACTTCATAGGGGTCACCCTCGTGCTTTCCCGTGACATCATACTGCAAGCGGTTCGGAGGTGTACCCTGAAGCAAGAACGATACGTAATCATCCCGCCTTTATTTCAAATGGGGAAAAGAAGGGTACAAGAACGTAGAAATTGTTGTTTAACTGTCACAGAAGAACTGTTCATACTTCAAAAATTTATTTGAGTGTGTTATTCGGAAGGAAAATCATACAGGCACACGTAACTCAAGAAGAAATTTTTAAAGTGAAGTATATGTCTTGTGGATATACTTTTCACTGGTCACAGTCAGTAAAGCGTACCGAGTAAAATGAGTCTAAGAACCGAGGAGAATGGAACACAAATACATTGATGCCCTTCTTTCACGGGCTGGACCATTGTGGCCAGTCATGGCACGCATCGTAATTACCTTACAGGAGGTAAACCACACAGGCTTCAGGTTTGAAATGACTCGTAGTAAACATGAAGTAACCACAATTGGAAAAGTATGTGACCTGAATTGTCTGGAGGCGAAAGCTAAATTCATTTGTTTTTGTGTAAGATTATTTTTTTGTTTTCTTCTTCTTCTTCTTCTTTTTTTTTTTTTGTCTCGACATAACTGTATTCATGCTCACCATTATATAAGCATTGCCTTTGTGGGAAGCAACATGTAGATTTCCCCTTCATTTCTTCTTTTCTTTTATTCCTTCTTTCTTTCTTCATTCTTATCCTTCCTTCCTTCTTTCTTTCTCTTTCTTTCTATCTGTTTCTCCCATTCGTTCTTTCTTTCTTCCTTCTCCTCTTTTCACATGTAATATTATAATGCATTAAGCTTTGTTCCGTTTTCGCTGGGTCTTATATGACTACGTATTACACTTTAGCACAAGACCTCTATGGTTGCCATTTCTGTGATCAGTTTGTTGCTTTGAAACTAAAGAGGGGAAGGGTGCCACTGAAATGCTGGCAACCTTCTCTTCACAAAATATATAGTTAACTTGTTCACGGCCAACTGCGACATAAGTCGAACTACTAAAGACCACGACAGCTACTCTGAATGATAAAAAAATACTTGACTCTAATTCCTTCTGGAAAGACCTTTGGTTCAATTTCAAATTCCATCATGCTCATATTTCCAGAGAAAAGTAATGGTCCGGATCAACACCTTTCCTCGAGATGCTTTGGACGCATCGCGTCGAAGAGCGTCGAGGAAAAGCTGTTGATTCAGTCCACAATTAAGGAAAAAAGAAAAAGAAAAGAAAATGCCACTACTTTAAAGTTGAAAACTTGCAATTTCTTGTACTTAAGTAAAGTATAATCGCAAGAGAGAGTCACTCAAATTCATTGATTGAAAGCTGGGCAAGTGACGACAAGCTTTCATTCATTTCAAATAGCGTCATGGGTCATTGGCGGCCAGGGGCGAGGTAAATGCGAAGACCCGCATAGTTCGTACATTCAAGTATTATTTGAGATCTGCTCTACACGCAGTGATTGAGGGCTGCTGTACTCATGCCACCTTGGGGGGGGGGGGGGGTTGTTTTGTTTTTTTTGTTGCTTTTTTGTTTGTTTGTTTGTTTGTTTTTTTTTTTTTTTGTGTATGGGAAAATCACAGTAATAATAATAATAATAATAATAATACTGTGGCTCTCCCCTTATGCGCCGCGGTCCTGTGTGACACAGGTGGCGTAGGAAAAAAAGGGGAAAAATAGATGAGATGGAGGAAACCATGGTTATCCTAATCAGCTCATGCTGCCATGTTTACCAGGACCAGATCCGAGGCAAAGATTCCACCACACACTCTCTCACAGCTTACAACTGTGGTGGGCCCCTGGCCCTGGATATATCCCCCAACACGCATCGCTTGTAGTCCCCCCCCCCTCCATAAAAAGACAGAAAAACCTTCCCTCATACACCCTATACCCGCCTCTAAGGCTCAGGCATTTCGCATTGGGGGATCCCGTGGGAGCCCTTATAAGGGCTACCACCATTCCCTCTCCTCCATGCATTCTAACATTCTAATTCACCCTGTTGCTATCAAGCCCTATCAATTCATTTCTTTTCTCCCAGCACCCTACCAGGTAGTCCTGTACACTTTTAGTGCCTTTCCTGCCTCCCAGAAAGCCACCCTTCAAACCTAAAACCCATGCTACACGTTCCTCTTTCTCTAAACACTGAACCTCATCTAGACCCTTGTTATTATAGTCTTCTCTGTGCCACTTTCTGAAACATTCTTCTCTTATCTCTCTAAATGCATCACACCACAACATCCAGTGATCCACTGTATCATCTGCCTCTTCTCTACATGCCTTGCATTTACCATAACAACCTGTTGTCCTCTTCTGTTTCCTCTTTTCCAGATTGATCACTCCTGTCCTACTTTGAAAAAAAAAGCCTGGATCCCTTCCTTCCATCCCAACACACGCTTTTCTTTATTTTTTCTAGTATCTTGTACGCTTTTAATATACTCTTTCCCCTGACTCCCGTTTTCCAGTCTTCCTTCCAGCCCTCTGTAACAGTCCTACCTATATACACTTTCCGGTTTTCAACCTCATCATATCCTTTCATTTCGTATCTCTCTGCCAACTTATTTATATCTTTGACCCATCTTGTTTGTGCCTTGGCTACTTCATTGTAAACCTTCCTGCACCACCTGTCTTCATATACTGATTGTAAATACCCCCAGTACTTAAGCTTTGCTTAGGCAATTCTGTCTGTGATTTTATTCCATCCTAACTCTCCTACGACTGCTTCTGTTGCTGCACATGGTGGTGCTCCCAGTATCCATTTCCCCATCGCATTTTGTATACTCTCCATTCCCTGGATATCTCCTTTACTGATTGAAATCACATCTAAGCCATACATCATCCCTGGTTTGGCAACTCTATCCCATAATACCCTTGCTGTGTATGCTGTGTTGAAACTGTTCAGTGCAGTGTCTTTAATCATTCCTTTTGTACAGTTTCACTTTCTGTTTAATCTTCTCCACCTGATACCTGAACATGCCTTTACCTGTTGTTTTCATCTTAACACCTAAGTATTCATACTCATCAACCCCCCCCCCCCCCCCAATTTCAGTTAGCTGTTCCCTACCTTCTGGAATTTGGAACTGCCCAATTTTCCATTTTTTATTCCCATCTGATTTCCTCCCAAGAGTCATCACTTTACTCTTACCCTCACTAAATTCTAACCTCTATTTATCCCCGTATTCCCCTGCTATGTTCAGCATTTCTTGCAGTTCTTTCTGTGACTCTGCCCTGAGTATAATGTCATCTGCAAAAAAATAGACCTGGAATTTTCAGGTCACCTACTTTTATTCCCTTATTACACTCCATTAACTGATCCCCAAGCTCCTTAATATACAGGGCAACCAAAATTGGGGACAGCACACATCCCTGCTTTAGACCCATATCCAGGCGTGCATTCTCTACTTCTACCTTTCCTAAGGAAAGTGTACAGTCTACATCTTTATACAATGCTTTCAGAATTTCTAGAAAGTTCCCACTAAATCCTAGTCCACTTAGTTTTTCCCACAGGGCATCTCTCCATACCCTGTCATAAGCTTTCCTCACATCTAAGAAAACCATGAAGACTTTCTTCCGCTTCTGCCTTGCCAATTCTAACACCTGGGTAAAATGTGAAAATGTGATCACCTACCCTTCTGCCTGGTCTGAATCCATTCTGAATTTCCCCCAGAAGTCCAAGCCTTTGGACTATTCTTCTTAATCTCCTCTACATTATACTACTGATTTTTTTTTCCACATTTGATGATGCTTTCCCAGTGTTGCTGCAGTTCTGTAGATTTTACGAGCATAATGGTTTAGCGCATCTTTCTTGCAGACTTTCCTATCAATGTGCAACATGTATTATGAGTTATCTGGTGTATTGTGACGTGGCCAAGACCAACTGCATCTTTGCGAAATCATGACTACTCTACAGGACCTCATTATCGATTATAATTCACTTGCGCTGGAACATTATATGATGTCTAATTTAGGTTACCTGATCGATTGTAATGGAACATTGTAAGATGTTCACATTCATATATTTATTTGAAGTCCCTTTGCATATTCCGTAATATTCCCATGCCCCAGGAAACTGAAGCTTAAATCATGCTATATGGCTTAATCGACTTTGCACTTTCGCAAAGCAACACTTTTGCTTCATGAAACCGAACAATTGTTATTAAGCTTTGTTTTAGAGTGGGTAAACTACTGCTGTGGATAGACTATCCTTTGGTGTCTGCCAGCCACGTGGCATAGTGATGCACTCCAAAGACTGAAATCAAGACATGATTCTTAGTTTCGTATTCTACAGTATTTCCTTTTTTTTTAAATTTAGTTTCATAAATTCGTACAAGTATTTGAACAAGTTATCTTGAATAATAAGAATAATTTGCATATATCGATATTAGTTACAGGGTGCAAGAGATGATACTTACTTTGTTTTCAAGTAACAAGGTCCTCACGTAATTTGTAACTTGTGGCTCTTTCTGTCACCTCAGCACGTAGAGAAAATGACTCTGCTAGTTTGTGTTTCTTGTGCCAACCAAAGGTATTGATTTTCAAGCATACTAAAGATCTTGATCGTAGATTTATCGATAGGAGATGACACGGCATTTTGTTTGAATATTTTGTAAAATTCATTTATTTTGATAATATTTTATGTTTTCACAATTTGGAAACTTCGACCCAGATGGATTTTTCGTGTTTGCAAGTAACTGTGTGTCGCACGTTTTATCGGGAAGTCCTTGATGTACAGAATAAATATTTGGACTTCAGATACGTTCCTATAATATCGTGTTTCATGACAAGTTTTATTTAAAACCACTGCGGAGCTTAATATTTCCTTATTTGAAGTGACAGAAGAGCACAGCTTAACTTTATGTACAGCCTTAGCTTCAGAGCTGGGGATCCGGATTTGTGTACATCTCAACGTGAACGTTCACGTTTACCACTCAGATACCAATTTCCAGAAATCTTTTTTATGACGATGTTACTCGTTCGATTCTGTCGAGTGAACGAAGATTGGCGGTATGTTGTGAGGGTAATGCTTTGAATACCTCTCACCACAAATAACCGTGCGATCCCACACAAAGAGTGTTAGCACTGCTGAACTTTTTCATACGGTCTTGTGCCATCAGATGTTTCGTGCAGATGTTGCTTTGCTGCTTTATACCATTTAACGGTAGCGACACTCCTTCGCTTTAGTGCATCTCCACCTATGTATTGGCTCAACTGTAACAATTTGTACGCTGGGCCACAATTAGCCTTGTGGATACATTATGTGAACCGCAATGCAAAAAAAAAAAAAGAGAGAAAAAAAAACAACAACACGTATTTCCGTTTATATCGCATGCAAATGGACACTATTTTAGTCACTTTTTTAGTTGCTTCTACATGTTGTTGGAAAGGTTCTATTGTCGGCTGTGGCTCTATTCCAATTGGATGTGGTCCGGGTTTCCGCAGCTACTGTGTCCTTTCTTTATAGAGTAAATTTGATACTCTCCGCATTACGTTAATAATTAGGCCATTTTCATCAGATGCTTGGAGTTCTGCCTCCTATTTTTCACTATTCTCTGTGTCTTTCTCACAATGATCCGACAGAATATTGATTACCTCTCCTTGATCTTTCGACATACCAGTTTTTGTCTTGATTTTTACTTGAAACGATCTTTCAACTCCTGGTACATAATTATCCAATAAGATTCACGTTAATGAGTTGGCTATTCTGTTCCAATGCTTCAAGTTCTGCCTCATATTTTAACTGTTGTCTACATCCTTCTTTTAACTACTAGTATATGACTTCCCAACAAAAGTCAGAACTTTGTTGTCCTGGTCTTTGCTATTTCCCCTTCTTTAATACCGTTATAATCCACCAAAATGTTGGTCCACTCGTTTTAGCTCTTCTTGGGCTTTATGCAAGGAGGTGTGATGTGTCCAGATGATAAACTAAACTCTACTACCAAGTTTTCCATAGTGAAAAAGTACAGAAACGAAGTAACGATGTCTCATCTGATGTCAAATTTATCTTTCTTTCTTTCTGCTTTGAAGTCGTAGATATGGTCACGTATACACAAACTTTGGGGTTGAAAAGAAATTTAATAGAAGTAAGGCTTAGCACTACAGCACATATCGTATTCGTGTTGCTTGCATGCCATACGTAGTAAGTGGCTGGCTATATAGAGCTTGTTATAATGAACCAGGCAACCAATGCCTTTGTCCAAAATTCTAACATGGGTGGGGCATCACTGAAGGAAAAATCATTGCCTATAGGTTGCTTCTCCTATGGGTATATGGATCACAAAGCATGGACATTATTCAAGAACAACAATTCATTCACTGACGCTGGCTGTCCATCAAATGTACATTCTAATGTGAGGATGGTAAAGAATGATATTCCAGGGTCATTTCAGCAATGGCATCTTTTATAAATTTTAAGCATGGGACCGTACTTCACTTCACTTTGGCAGATTGTTTGACATTTTCTTTTACAAACACCTCTCTCTCTCTCTCTCTCTCTCTCTCTCTCTCTCTCTCTCTCTCTCTCTCTCTCTCTCTCTCTCTCTCTCTCTCTCTCTCTCTCTCTCTCTCTCTCTCTCTCTCTCTCTCTCTCTCTCTCTATCCATATATATATATATATATATATATATATATATATATATATATATATATATATATATATATATATATATATATGTATGTATGTATGTGTATATATCTGTAGTGGTGTTGATTTATATGTGTGCGTGTAAACATTAGTTTATGTTTCGGTGTAATTTGTGGGTAAAAAGTTTTCACTCAAGTAAACCTGATGACGCATTTGGAAGTAATAAGTAAATAATGTACATTTCATTTCATTTCCATTTAAGTTTATCAAACGTGTAATAATTCCGAATACCGTTGCGCGGATGCAAGATGTATTCCAGCAGCTAAGCGGTGCGATTTTGAGGCGGACTGCCTAGATAAGTCTGATGAGGAGATGTGTGGTAAGTCAATAGTCACTGCATTTGAGCATTGTTTTTTTTTTTCAGATTTCTTCTCTTAGTAGACATCTGTGACAGTCTGTTCACTGAATCAGACTTACAGACCTCAGACTGAACTATAGGTTCCATGTTTCTTTATGAGACTGTATGAATGGGTTATTGTATTTTTTTTTTTTTTTTTTTTGAATGGCAAACCCTCGCCAGAAATTGATGTTTTTACTAAGTGCAGCAATGATAAACGATTTCTCCCCTGTCATATAAGTGCCAATCAACTACCTAGGTCTTTTGACCTGCACTGTATGGGGAACTCTCGTGTGTTTACCTTTCTTTGCATAAACTACCTCGCTGTAGGTTAATGACGCACATGATTTGAACAAGATGCCCCAGTGTTAGCCCATGTGACAAATGAAGGACAAAGCTTAGTGAAGTAGGTCTAACTTGATTTAAAATTGTATTGCAACTGTCATACTCCACAGAAAAAAACACAATTATGGCTTACCAATTCAGGTGGAAATAAAATTTTATAGTAAGTTGAGTGTGACCACTTGCACAACGTAGGTAGAGATCCACTCAAGGTAAATCCTTACCAAGTTTGAAGTAAATCTGGTGGTGGTTTAAGACAGGAAGTCAAAAATGTTAATTTACATTACAATCTCCTTTGAATTACATGCCTTTCAATGAAATGCATGCTCAGCTGAAACGTACCACAATTGAACAATTTATTACAAAATGGGGAACCAGGCTATTGCCATGTAGAGAACATATTTATTTGACCCTTCCACAAACTGCATTTCACCTGAGGTTGCAACAGTTTTAGCCACTGGTTTGGAGAAGAATTAAAAGAAATGAAACTACAAAAAAGTCGTCAAAATATAGGAAAAATATTTTGCAACACCACCTGTTGAACCATTGGTAAAAAGGCTACCAGATGTGTTTATGTGTAATTTCAAGGCAATTGGTTGAGCTGTTTTAGAGAAAAAGATTTAGCAAAATATGAACCAAAACAATTATGAACAAATCCAGAAATCACCGGAGTGTGGCCATGTGAACAAACTTAGTAGAAACCCACATAAGGCACCTCAAGGCAAGTTTGAAATAAATGTGGTTCACAGTTTTGGAGAAGGAAAAAATAATTCCCATAAGTAACCAATAGAAATGCACGCATTAACAAACAGATAAGCCTTATGAAAAGTTCTTTAAAATTAAGGATCTAGAGTATCATTACCTGTTGAATAAAGTTGTTTACCCCTTCCACGAGCAAACTACATTTCCACTCAGTTTATGCATAATGTGTGTGACAATTGTGGAGAGTTTAAAATTGTTAGCAAGCACAACAAGTAGTAAATAAAAGAAGCAATTCGTAGCCTTATCTCTTTTAAGGCCTGGGTGCTTCAGTACTGTCCAATTGCCATTTCGGAGCAATTAACTTGGTGGTGTTGGAAAAGATTTTTATATATTTGGTCAGAAACTGAATAAAAAAAAAATGCACAAATCAATAAATCGTAACATTCGATCAATCTAGTAAAGACTAATCCAGGGTACATTTCCACCAAGTTTAAGTGAATTTGCCTGGTGAATTTGGACAAGTCACAAATGTGAATTTTGGATGGATGATTTACGGACGACGGGTCAAAAACTCAGCTCAGCTGATTTAAAAAAAGGAAACGAAAAAAACAAACAAACAAACAAAACAAAACAAACAAACAAACAAAAAGAAAAAAAAAGGAAAAAGGAAATAGCTTTACCATTTGCAACCAAAAAAGTATACAAGGGAGTATCATGTATACATTCATTTCCATCGTTTCAGGTAAATATGACAGGTCTGTTGCATTCAATTGCTTTGACGGGTCATCTGTTCCACGCAGGTACATGTGTGATGGCATTGCTAGTTGCCCCAGTGAACCACCAGAGGACGAAGACTTTGAAACATGTATGCTCCACAGAACATCACCATCGCCATATTTCACAGTGAACATGTATATGTGTATAATGGTCGATTCTACTTGTGAAAGCATATATATATATATATATATATATATATATATATATATATATATATATATATATATATATATATATATATATATATATATATATATATATATATATATATATATACATACATACATATATATATATGTATATGTATATATGTATGTATGTATGTATGTATGTATGTATGTATGTATGTGTTTGTGTGAAGTGCAGCCTAAAATTATAATATATGCACTTTTGTCTGTTTCATAAACAGGCTGTTTCATTGGCCATACAAACCTTAAGTGCTGGAAACGAAAGGGCAAGGATATTCTCTCCTTAAAAGCTGTTGTTTTATTTTTGTAGTATTAATGTCAAGAACATGCTTAATGAAAGGCATGTGCATGTCCCTTTCAATAATAATAATAATAATAATAATAATAATAATAATAATAATAATAATAATAAAATAAGTAAAATAAAACAAGACATGAATTATCTTTGGATGCAAGCTAATTTGCCGATTTGGATAAAATCTATCCAAATGTGACAAGTTTACCATATCTTTTTCGTGTGCACCTGAGCCTGAAGTTCATTTTTTTCTTTTGCTTTTTTTTTTTCTTATATTTTTTTATAGTCATATTTCGCGTGTCTGTTTACATGATATCCTGACAAAGCATAGATATCGTTATGAAAGGCACAGTGTAACACCTGGGAGGCCAACAATGCAGTTCAATAGAGGATAGTGCAGAATATCCAGTTATATTAGAAACAACATAAAAAATATCATTGTAAACTGTACAATTACTAATTGTGTGTTTGTCAAATGTATGTAAAATATGTATATGTGGTAAAAGCAATCAATGTGTGCATTATAGGCACGGGGACAAGTCCATCCGGATTCCGGTGTAAATCAGCAACATATAAGATTAATTCTTCATTGCTTTGCCTTTATGACATTGATTACCTAGGGAGTTACACAGGATGCCGGGATGGGTCACATCTTGAGAATTGCGGTGAGTTACATTTTATCATAACAGCAACAAACTAAAACTCGGTTGGTGCATTCTTTCTCAATGTGAAGAATTGTGCGCATATACATAAATAATCCACATATATGTAGCATTGGTAAGGGTAAGCCAAATCTACCAACATTTTTAAAAGCGTACACAAAGTACTCTTCCTTATAACCCCTTTCCTCCCCTGGACAGGTACACTACAAATGTGGATTTTTGGCTAAATGTTTATCAACATTTTCAAAATCAGCTAAAAACGCACATTGCCCTTGACACCTTCTTCCTGAGTACTCTGTGTACTAATGTACAAATGTTGATAAAATTGGTTGACCCCTTAATCCACCTTTGTTTGTGTTATTTGTAAGACAAAAAAAAATGAGTATCAGCTTAAAAAAAAACAAACAAACAGAAAAATCGGGCAATTTATCCTGCATTTTTGTAAGATTAGGATTCATAGGTAAAATTGCATTTACAAAGATATCAGCTGGGACATATATATAAATATATATATATATATATATATATATATATATATATATATATACATAGTTAGCTCTCTGTGAAATTATTATCTGTTTTATTCATTTGTATCTAGGCAAAAATATTGAATTTCACCCAAACCCCAGACTCGAGACAAAATCGTAACTATTCATAACTATGTATTTAAAAGATTCCTAACCTGATACAGTCCTTCAAATGTAAACGAATGAAAAATGTCAGTCGCTTGTTACCATTTTCCTAAAGAGGGGTTACCGAAGGCATCCTGCCTCCTGGTAGGCTCAAAAAAGTTGCATGAAACTTATTTTTTTTAAAAAGACCAGAAGAGGAGTGCTTTCACATGTTAAACAAAATGTATTTTCACTGAAAGTCAAATCGAAGTTTTCGACGAAAGGAGTCAGATTATCAAAGTATCATTAATGTATAAAAATAATTCTTGGTAGATTCCATTAGATAAGTGCGATATAAGTATTTGTTCGACCAATCAAGGTAGAGAAAGTGGAGGGATCATCATCTGTCATTAATTTTAATCCTATGTTGTTCCATGCTACAGACCTTTCCATTTGAACGTTTTAAGGAAACATTAAATTATGTTGATTGCTCCAATGTTATGTGTGAACTATAATATCAGTGCCTTGTGATCACACGGAGTGAAAACAACACATCTCTGTTACGAAGCTTCGTCACATTGCAATGACCAACCCTGATATTCTCTTGCTTTCCGTCACAAATGTTCACTCCTGTATTACTCAGTTTTCAAAATCTGTTCTATTCAAGTATTTTCGTGAAGCCCCAAAGTTGGTGGTATCTAACGCTTGGTTTGCTGCTTTTATCTCTCCCGCCATATTTCAGCTAATTTCGTTTGTCCAAAGTCGTACATCAAATGCCCGGGAAGCTACTGTATACCTGTAAATAGAGTCTGTGATGGAATATGGGATTGTCCAATGAAGCAGGATGAATTTGGATGTGGTGAGTCCATATGGTTGCATAAGAGCAATATAATTTCAGAAAATAAAATTTCTTTGAAAGGAGAGTTAGACGTATATATATATATTAGGTATCTCCAATTAGTATTAATATTAATGTAAACATAATGGTCTTATTTTACGCATTAAAAAATTACATAGCGGTGTTTAAGTATTCATTCCTTATTCATGTGTTGGTTATTCCTTCGGAAAGCAATGAATAGGCGCTCTATAAGTTAATTAATTTCAGTCAGTTCAAAGGCAACTTTTGAAAGCAATGTCAATGATGCCGCTAAAATCAAACCTCTTTTCTTTTCTTAGGAAAAAATGTCCATATAAATGTAAAAGTCCCTCAGTTAGTTCTCATTTATTTCGATAAACTGTGTTTTACAGATAATTACATTTGCAAGGGCATGTACAGATGCAAAAAGCATAAAAACTGTATACATTTGGAGCAGGTATGCGACATGTATCTGCACTGTGACCATGGAGATGACGAAGAGCTCTGCAGCATTATATGTCCTAGACAATGTTCCTGTGAAAAGGCGGATTTCAACTGCAGTCATATAGAGTCATCGAATTTATTATCATTCCTTGTGAGCTTGGGAGCAGATGCCAGGCGAATAGTATCCACTTACAACAATATTCAAAACGTTGACCAGATCTGGAAATACAATTACCTGTATGAGTTGAACTTGGCCTATGATAATATAACAAAAGTAGTGCCTGGTACATTTTCTTTTCTATCAAATTTGCATAAACTTGACCTTAGTGATAATTGCCTTTTGAGTTTACAGAGAAATACATTTCTTGGTCTAGGACGACTTGTCACCCTCAGAATAGAAAACAACCCATTTTTAGCCACAATTGAAGTTGGCGCTTTCAACGGACTATTTGCATTGCATACCTTACAACTTATTCATCATGTATTTGGTACGTTGCGAAATAAGCAGTTTCTAGGGTTATCATCATTAAAGAAATTGTATTTGAAATGGGACAAGATACATGCCATGGAGGTTGCAGCATTCCACGATATGTACCTTTTGGAGGAGTTGGATTTTTCTGGCAACGACGTTGTTCATTTTGACAAATTGGTGTTCTCTAAGCTCACAAACTTGCGAAGGTTAATTAGTTATCATTACAAGTTCTGTTGTATAGCACCATCTTCACTGAAGGAGTGTCTACCAGAAGCTGATGTGTTTTCAAGCTGCTCTGATCTGATGGCTAGTGAAACCTTGCGAATTCTCCTCTGGATAATGGGAATCTCATCTCTTGTTGGAAATTGTCTTGTTATTGGGTTTAGGGCCAGATCCACAGTGCAGAATGAAGTTCATTCATTTTTGATATCTAACTTAGGTGCAGCAGATATGCTAATGAGTGTTTATCTGTTGACTATAGCCGGCGCTGATCTAACATACAGAGGTCGCTATATTGAAGAAGACGAAAAATGGCGTGCATCTCCAATTTGCAGCCTAGCTGGAATAGCAGCATCCACGTCAGCTCTTGGGTCGCTGCTTATGCTCCTGGCTGTTAGTTGGAACATATTTCATGTAATTGTATTTCCCTTTAATGGCGTCAGATTGCAGAAGACAGGAGCTGTTGTTATGGTAATTGTAGTATGGCTTCTGGCTTTTGTAATGGCCATATTACCTGTAGCATATTATTCCTACTTTATGGGGAAGTACTATGGACGTTCTACGGTGTGCCTACCACTTCATATCACTTCAGAGAAATACACAGGATGGCTGTATTCATTTCTGTCTTTATCCACACTACCAGCATTTGCCTCTGTAATGCTACTGATAGCTTACACTTCAATCTATCTATCTATTACAAACGCCAGTGTCGCTGCAAGAAGGGAAACATCCCAAAATGTTCGAATATTTCATCAAATGGTTTTAGTTATTGTCACTAATCTTTGCTGTTGGATGCCAATCTGTACCTTAGGTAAGCACAGATTATAAAAAAAAATGATTGTCGTGGCTAAAAAGATGCCCTGAAACTATTAGGTTCAAAAAAAATATTTCCGTACCAACTTAACTTGAATAACTGTTTTTGAGAAATAACAAGTGTCCTGGCATGGAAATGTGTGTATGTATGCATGTATGTATCTGTGTATCTATTTATGAATATATGTATCTATAAATGTATGTATATATGTTTCTATGTATGTATATATCACTCTGAACAGTACCTTTCGCTTTCATTCTCCTTTGTTTTTCCAGCAGGGCCTAGGCATTAATATCACAAGCTGAGATACAGTTAATGACACCACATACACTGTCACTTGCATGAAATTCATTGATAGAGTGTTAGACAATTAAGTCACAACTGACGACAGAACCATTTGCCATATATAACTGCTGTTTCTTAAGTATTTTCGTTTAAGAATTTGTGTAATGTAATTAATAATGCAGCTTTCAATTCTAGGTGGCCCTTGCGGGGCAAAATGGCCACGTAAAAGGCCTGATGGTCTTGTTCATTATATGAATTTGGAAAGAAAATGGTGGTATTTTCTCTCTTTCCTATAAAAATATTTTCTTTAACCGTTTTGCTTCATGTAGCTCATATGCAGTAATATGCGTTAAGAAGAAAATCGCAAGAGGAGGCCTTCATGTCTAACCTCGTTTGACAAATGCTATCTATTCCATTTACTATGAAACTCCATAGGCATGCTTTGTGCTCCATTTTAAGCAGATTGCGTTGTCTGTTTTATATCGAAACTTTTCTTGCGAGACATTAGCAACAAATTCACTGACTTTAACTGACTGCAATCATGAGCGTGAATGGGGCTTCTTTCGATAATTATTGTTCAGTAAGGCCATGAATATACTCACTTTTCAGTGCCAGGCATCAGCTCTGGTTCTGCGAGAGATACACGAAAGGTCCAGGATTCTATGAGAAGAAAATCAATTGTCCCGCTGGGACAATTTTTGCCCAAATGCAATAAATGCAAATAATACAATCTACACCGAAAGAATTTTTTTTGCACATTACGTAGCATGTGATTGTTTGTGGGCGGAGGACTAAATGAGACAAAATTTAGTCTTTTCCACATATATCAGCCACATCAAATCCAAACGAGTTTCAAATGGGATGGCTTTCAAACCAACTTTCTTAATGCAGATTTTGTCTAGCGAACTTACTATCTTTTATTTATTAATTTTTTTATTCTGTAACAAAGTCGCAAAGAAATTTCTAAAAAAGCGTTTGACCAACATCTTTGAATTGGATAAGAATGCTCCTGGAGAACACTTGATCATAATTCTTTAAACAGGTTGCATAAAATTTTGTTTGGTTTTCGTTTTTTTTTTGCCTTTCTGACTTTATTCACAAGCCGTTTATTTCTTTGGGACATTTATGTAATAAGCAATGATTGATTATTACATAATAGTTATTAAAGAAATAAACGATTTGTAAATAAATTCCGAAATCGTTGGCTGTTTCGTCTGGCAAGCCTCCACGATATCCATTTCAAACCTTTCGAGAAACACGATGTAGTTTGATTGTTTTTTTTTTTTTCTGACATCGTTCAAATGATAACAGTCCAGTGGTCGTTGAAATTTGGTGACCTTCTCGTGTGTTACTTATGGCATAGTCTTAAAATATATGTTTAACCTTATTGCTAATTGCTGGGAATTTACATCTAAATACTACTTGTGTGCTCTCGTATAGCTTAATATGTACAGTGATTACCGCTATGACCTTTTTCAATTTTTATAAGTCTAATTTTGCTAATTTCCACATTTCCCTCCAACACATACCTCGGAATGTACTAATTCTTTATAG
The DNA here is from genome assembly GCA_964020975.1 of Hermodice carunculata. Lineage (NCBI taxonomy): Eukaryota > Metazoa > Annelida > Polychaeta > Eunicida > Amphinomidae > Hermodice > Hermodice carunculata. Next base: position 41,734,173 of record OZ026621.1, read on the forward strand.
CAATATCATATGTAGATTGTCAAACTAAGCTGTTCATTTCATTTACCAATTTGTTCATTATTTCCAGACACTTGTTGCCTAGTGCATAAATTTGTGTTCCCCAGGAAGTCAACAGGGATTGAACTGGTAATTTATAGTTTGTTTTTTTTTTATTTCATTTTATTTTATTTTATTCTATTATTATTTTTTATTTGCGTAGTTGCTGCTGCATACATTTGGAGGAGGATGTGTTTTGGGTTAGTTTCTAATGAATTAGTCCAAATGGATTTCGTTATTTGGTGTAGAGCTTAGTTGAGAAAAACCGTGGTGACAAACTGAGGTACCCATGTTTACTGACAATTAATGTATGATAGAAGCATACAAATGTTAGCAAAGTATAGAATTAAAGAGTATACACAGCAAACTTCATTTATGTAAGCCAAACGCCAATCGAATCGTTTTAACAAAATCATAGGCCCTATTCATTCACAAAAAGCCGTTTATAAACACACAAAAAATCCTCAATATAGGTAGAAATTGTTTTAAGCAAATGCAACATATATTCACCAGATAGACATTAGATAAAAAATGACAACAATTAAACAAAAAATATTCTGGCAATACCCGTGAAGCGTGTACAGTAATAATACACATGCATAAAGTGACATCAAGCTAATCTTTTGCGTCCAAAGTACACAATAGTTCTATAAAAAAAATAATAAAATAAAATTATACGAACACCAGCTTTCAGTGATAGAGATGAAAGGGAGCTTAATCTCAATTGAATATGTCAGGTTTCGATTTCGATTTTGTATGGAGTACCAGTGTTCTTTGTCTAAAGGATCTATTACCAACAATTATACAATTCAAATGATATAGAATAGCTTTTGCCTAACTCAGTAAAGGATATTACTGAATGGGTAGTGAGAAAACCAGTTTCAATAGCGACGATAATATTCACGATTTGAAAGCTATTCAGATTTATTGAAAGTAGTCTTAAAATCAAAACCAAATATTGCAAAAAAATTGAGTTTAAGGTCGATTCGTCCAAGCAAAGAAAAGTATGCCATGTCAATTAACATAATCGGTCACCGTAAAAAATGAAACTCCTCACATGCCAAAATGCGATATATTGACCCAAACTAAAAAATTGAGAGATTTCGATGCCCTTTGCTGAATAAAGTGCTTTGAAGATGTTTAATGCCGTGTTGATCACGCTAAACTAATTTTGCTGGAATGTAATACTAATCTGATTGGAATGAGAGTTCTAGTATGACTTTACTGAGTGATGGAAAATTAAATGCACGTGCAATAATATATACATTCAGATGTCGACATATAAGGAGTGCCGCCTTTGAAAACAGCTGCAGGGTTCTGAGTCGGTTTAACCTCAGCAAGTATTTGACAACAGCCGGCAATTCTTCACACATCGACTGCCCAATTACAATAAATTTAAAATGAACATATTTGTAACCATATGCGTGATGTCCCGCTCGAAGACATGATGCCAAAAAACACGCATTAAAGTTTTGAAATCAATAACCTCACATTTCATCAAGGCTTAGCATATCACTACGCATTAACTTTCAAGTGGTCCTAAAATGATTAATGAAACTGATGTATTAACAAAGCACACTTGACTGGTATTTAACAAATTAGGCATACAAATATGAAGTGTGGCTTTTTCCAATATAGGTAAAGGTTTGCCAATACCATTGTAAGAAGCTCAGATACCAGCACATATGCATTTTTGATACTACAAAGTACAATTTTTGTTTTGTTAGTAAAAAATTCTCCTTAGAAATACACAGTGCCTGTTAGTAATTAATTACATATCTTTGATTGACATTATTTAAAGGAAGTTTATTTTTTAAGCTGATAAAACTGATACAATAAATCCTGTTTTGGAAGTGAACCCCACTTAAACTCGCATTTGTAGAGTGGCAAATGCATTTTAAAACCCCCTTATCATTTTGTTTACTATAAATTAGATCTATACAGCACATTTTGCATGGATGCTATCATTTAATGCAGATGCCATGTTGAATGCCCAATCTGTCATTCTAGTCAATAACATTGGTTTGTCTCAGCAGCACTTTTTTGATGTGAATCGACAAATAGAGGTAAATTTATGTCCCTATTCATTTTTCACAAAATTGGAATCTTTCTTTACGTTACATTAGTTAAATTATCGAATATTTCCCTTTCAGTGTACACCGAAACTCTTGCTGTTTAAGAAAGACTAAGGGTCTCTGAATTACACTGACTCTATCGCCAAACCAACAGGAAAGAAACGATCATTCATGCCTACTCTCAGATTTCTTACTAAAAGATGAAAAATAAATCAATTAATGAACAAAAGCGAACTCTAATTAGATCAAATGATTGACGAAAGTAACTCTAATTACTAGGCCCTTTCGCCTACATAAAACAAATCAAGACAGAGTCTCACCCACGTCATCCGCCGAAAAAGTATGCAATTTCTAGCCCTGTGCCGTACACTGTATTCTCCAGTTCACTGCACCCTCTGGAACATGCGTATAGGTACGTAATGTAAAAACTGACACAATAAAACGAATTTTGTCAGATGTCTTCACGGCAAGGCTGAAAATATTGTATCAAAGATTTTTTCTGGGATAAGTACCATCTGAACTCAATCGTGTATCAGTATTTGCATCCCTTATGTGGGTAATGTATTCAAGAACTTTGTAAACCCCAGTGCCTCATTAATTCATATATCCCGGAAGTGATTTCGAAAAAAGGAACCATCCAAATGGAAGATGATATAATCATGAGATACAACCGTGCTCATGCATGTTGCCAATCAGCACAAAATATGTGAATACTCATAGGTCTACACTTGCTCCATCATATAAGCAGTTACATCAGTTTTTCTCTTATGAAACTGTAAGACATGAACAAAGGACTCTTTCCTGCCTCAGTTTGGTACTTGGAAAGGTTTCCCAGCTTAACACATTCATCAGACTAGCGGTCGTAGGTCATTAGAAATAAAGGTCAGTTGCTCACAAACCCCCTTTATCTGTTCGTGAGTGTGAGAGTATTTTCAGTATTCTGGTCTATCTCTACCAATCGGTGACTTGGTTCTATCTAAACTTGGTGGTAATGCACTAGGACTCAATTTGCTGACTATATATAATTGCTCCATGTTTGGCATGTTCTGGCGTCAACAAATTATTGTTCAGGCTGAACAAGCTAGGACCAGCAATATGGCAATAGCAACGATTGACATACATTGGCGTATATGTTAGTAATATTGACTTCTAGGTCCACGATTAATATAAAACGCTGATAAGAAATGTTCTATAGGGTTTATTTTTATCTCAAGTTTGACCCTTAGGAACAATTGACGGTGAAACCAATATTTTGTTTTATGATTCGGTAATTGTGGATCTTTTCACATTTCGTTTAAAAAGTTATGACTTAAGAACTCTGTGATGGAAGAATTTAACTTGTAATCAGTGATGATGATTTGAACAAAATAAGATATTAATATTGTTTCGGAAGTCAGAGGATCACTTTCTTTGTTATTTCTTAAAAAAAACAAAAAAACAAAAAAAAAAAACATGAGAACGCATTTGGTCGTTTACACTGTATAAAATACTGGAATCTAGGAGAATAACATACATAAATGAAGAGTTTGTGATTTGTATGATTTTTAGGATACGAATTTTATTCGTCATATGATCTACTAGCAAAAACATAAAGTACAGTTTAATATTCTACATCCTGATTTGTATTAGTGTAACATATTCAATACCAAAAAAAAAAAAAAAAAAAATCTTTAACCCAGCATTTTTTGTGATACCTCTCAAAAATCAGATTTAATTTCAGCTGACTTCTGCCTAAAGGTAGATGGGCGTGTAAAATTGAGACACATCTGTTTCCAAAAATTGAGGAGTTCCAAAAATTTAATTTCATTCAGAAAAAAAAAATCTATAAGTATTTTGGATTTAAACACTGATAAGGATTGAGAATTTCTGGCATTAACATGAGGCATATTTCAAAGGTGTACCTTTGCGAGAAAGAATAAATTATTATTTGGCTCAGTTCGGGTTGAAAAATGAGGCAAGCCATTTTTCCAGGAGAACTGTATGTAGACGTGTCAGGGTTTTCAATGTTTGGAATCGCAGATTGCAGGTAATTCAGAACTAATTTGTCGATGATCTTGTATATCAGAAATAACTTATCGTTTTCTCTGCGAGATGCTTAATCTTATATGCCCATGCGACATATGCTTTACTTGTTCTATTCACAGCCTAATTTGATATATACCTTTCTTGAATTGTCGGTGTATGTCATTCCTCAGGCTCCTGAAGACAAAAACAAAAAAAAAAAAAAAAAAAAAAACAAAAAAAACAAAAAAAAACCAAAAACAATCGACTTGTTTGGTGTAGTTACCGTGCACCTCAAAGCGTATGATATTTACCAATTTTTCTTGGATATAGGCACACGAATCTGCTAGGCAAATTATACTGAGTTTTTTTTGTTTTTTTTTTTATGCTTTTTGTTTGTTTGTTTGTTTGTTTGTTTGTTTTTTTTTTTTTTTTTTGGATATTTGCTTTTTCTTTGTTTTTCAACACTTAGCAGCACGTTTAATAGTGATGTATTTCTCATTAGTATAACTTAAAAAAGGCTTGTGCTACATTCCGGAAACAAACATTTCATTTTCAATCCCAGGCTGAAGTTATGATAACATGTGAACTGTATGTTTGTTTGATCTGTTTTCAGGTTTTGCTTCTCTCGGCGGTAATGTTCATCTTCCTAGACAAATTTATGCTTGGCTTGTGGTATTTTTTGTGCCCATCAATTCTGTGTTTAATCCTTTCATCTACACAATATCACCTATCCTGCAAAAGGGACGGTATAAATGGTAATAAGTGTACCTATTTATATTGTGCATAACCATTTGCTGGTGTGAGCTTAACTAATTTGGATGTGTGCGCCGACCTGACAATTAGACATTGCAAACGAACAAACGAAAAAAAAAAATAAATAAAAAAAAAAGAAACATAAAGGACGCATTTTGTTGACGCATTATGTTCCGTTTTAACTCAGGACAAGCACTGTGTATTTTGTATACAGTATCAAATTCCCAGTACGACTGCAATACCACAAATGTTAAGCATTTAAAGAGATGAGTTTAGAAACTGCAGATGAGTTCAGAAAATCCAAGGTTCATGCTTGTGAAAATTACTTACCAATAAAAAATCAGTTTTTCAAAAAAACGGGAAAACTGGTTCAAAATGTCGGATGTTTCCTTAGATGAATGTTGGAAGTATTTTTCAGGATACATGTAATACTTCTGATTCCTGCTGTACTGAATGAGCAGAGAATAATTAAAAAAAATATATATTAGAAACTTGATGGATGATTATCAAACTTGAAAACAGTCTTCAGAAATATGATTTATGGTTACAAATTAATTTCCACATTTAGGATGTCAATTGGGTAAATTTTAAGAAGTGAAAAGTTTCAAAAGGAGTCCAAAAATTATAGTCAAGATTTGTGACCGCTAGGATTAATACAACAGGTAACTATTTTGGGATTATCTGCAAAACATATTTGGAGTGTTGAAAAATAATGATGGCGTAAACAATATTTTAGACAAATGAGGAAATGACATATGAATCACACGACAATCAATTGATAATTCGAAGGATATACATATATATAAGATAAGCAGAACTTTTAATACCTTAATTTATGAAGAACACCCCTCATTTCCACTTTTGTTCTTGATACCCAGAGTACATGAAAGCGCTCAAGATCCATAGTTGGTGCTTCGAAATGTACAACAAAACAACTATCAAACGAAATTACACTGTTCGACTATAATGTGGACCATTTCCGTATATACCGTAATGCAATTTATATAAACTGTCAAAAAATGCTTTCAGAGCATAAGCAATTCTTCAGAGCTTGCACCTAAACTTGAAGATTTTAAAGCAATAAATATCAAATGCTTTGAATTGTCTACACAAATATACCCTTAGCTAAGTCAAACTTTCTCTTTCAGAATTAATCAGATCAATGTTTAAACATAATGGTAAACCATGCAGAAATATTCATTCATATTCAAAGAAAGCTTACTGGTCGCATGATAAACATTCCAAAGTTAACTTTAAATCTGACACTGTTGAAACTTTGATAAATGTTACAAAAACTCTTTTGGATGATACTTTTGTTCAATGTGCAGACCATTGTTTTTTCAACTAATACGAACCCATTTCAATGGGTAGCAACTGCGCCCCGTTAGTTGGTGATTTATATTTAACCTGGCTTGAATTTAAGTATTATCGGCAAAATTGATAAAATGACTTTCGGATGGCTACACGTTTATCCAACAATGCAAGGCATACTAATGACATTGCTTCTCTAAATCTGCAAAATATCAGTAAAATTGCTGAATAAATTTTCCCCAAGAGATATCCCTTTGGGTGGAACCTATTCAGATGTTTTCAGATATGTGTTCCTGGACTTGGATATTCAGGTCACTAATGGCAGGTTTTGCATTAAAGTCTATCACAAATGTGACGAGTAACTTTGAAGTATTTAACTATCATTTCCCTTACAGTAATACTTAGCCATTGGATATAATGCATTTCTGTCACAAGTGTTGAGATTTGGTCATTTTGTGTTCTAAATTTCAGGACTTTGCACCTAGAACCAAATTGATTTACTATAAACTTGAGTCAATATGATTTAAATTTGTCCTTTTGCTCAAATATTCCTTTCATATCTTCCTGCAAAGATACAGAGATTGTTACAAGGTTCGTTGTCAATAATTTTGGAGATTTAATTCTTGCTTGTTTTGCTACCGAACTTTATGTTTAGGCGTCATTCTGTTATAATTCTCACCTTTCAGACTTCTTAGGCTAGCATGTTTTTGTCAGGTTAACCGTCCAGGGGCCATCGGCAGCTGGCAGCAGCCGACAACAGTTACAAATTTGCATAATTATATGGCTAAAGATTTATATTTTGTTTAAATTTTATTGACTTAAAAGCTAATAACTATCATTCTTTTCTTTCGTGCAATACAAATTTCATGCCTAAGTAGACATTTACTCAATGTAGAAATTATTCAAATGTGACAGTATTTACTCAAATATCACATCCTTCACTCCTTATGTTGAAACATTAGGTCAGGATCAGCGGCGAAATAGAATTTCATCATTTAGGGACTTTCAAAGTGAGGAGTAGTTGTCATCTTGGGGTTTGGTTTACATTACCTATGCAGGATGTCCATTGTTGCAGTGTTTATTGGGATCTCTTTCTGTTTGTACAGGTAGTCTATAACCATTTTTTTTTCAATAATCACTGGGACTGAATATAATGTTCCAGTTTATTTCTACTTTAGTAATGTACTGGTAAGTGGTTTAACTAAGGTGAGCTATCCAGATAGAAAAGGTACACACTGGTTAAGGTGTAAGTCCAATTTTTGTTAACTGCGATTTTACAGTACAGAGTTTGTAATTGTGTTTGGTTTAAAAGGCACGCTCTATTCATATTGAAATTCCGCATTTATAAACAAAGCTTCACTTATTCAGCTGATGCATCATTTTTTTTGACATTATCATGTGGGTTGTCTTTGCTGAACATTTAGCTTGGACAGAAAGCAACTACTCAGAGAGACATGCACAGGTACAGGCTGAAAACATACTCTGAGCAGTTGCCAGCTCAGGATTTTTGGTTATTTGGATTAACGCATCCTACGTCAAAATTCTACAGAAGAACGTTTTCGATATGGGCAACAGTGCTTGCATATTTGTATAGTTTAGAGAGTGAGTGGTTGGCTTATGGCGCAAAAGGGTTCTGACTGCAGAATAAGGCAATGACAACCAGGAAGTGATTTCTGAAAAGACACAAATACTACACACACACACACACACACACACACACATGTATATATATATATATATATATATATATATATATATATATATATATATATATATATATATATATATATATATATATATATATATATATATATATATATATATATATATATATAGATATATATATATATATATATATGTGTGTGTGTGTGTGTGTGTGTGTGTGTGTGTGTGTGTGTGTGTGTGTGGTCAGTTATTAGCAATTGCAAAAAAAGTGGAATCATATGTTATATGCTCCTAGTTAATTAAAGTAAGAAATCTGAATTCAAAGGGTTTTAAAAGAATTAGTTTTGTTTATAGTTCAATTTGATGTCTTTATGCAGGACTTAAACTATAGTTTTCGAAAGTTTGCCAAAATAATATATTTACTTTTGTGAGAACTGAAATATGGCTGTTATTTTTCAAATGAAGTTTGGTAGGGTTATTCTGGTAATTCATTAACCCGACTCATGCACAATTCGAATGGCCCATTAATATAGGAACGGGAACAATGTATGAGCCCTCGGAGCATGGGTCTGGTTTAGATATATGAACTTACTTTCAAAAAGCTTATAAAACACCCTGCGGCGTTTGGCTCATAAACATTCAAATGATTAGCTGCCTTTCGTCAGCCGTTAGAGCATTAAAATCTTTGACATGTAACTTTTAACAGTGATAATGTGTCAAGTATATATGCATAAGCCTTAGCGTCAATAAACATTGGAAACACGTCGTGATGTGCAGCTTGTGAACAAGCCAGACTGCTAGTAATGTGTTTCAGGAGTGCGAGCAGTTATATCGGTCTCAATTTTAAGTCTAGAAGAATGGGTTATGAATAGATATATGACCTTGGTTTCCAATTGGATTTTGGAAAAAAGTGGGTGCTCATCTCGTGCAAAATTCAGTTGGCCAGTTCATCGTCTTCAAGTGTAAAAAGTGGCAATGCCATGGTCGATGGTCAGACAGATACACAGCAAAGGGAATAATAACACAGCTTCTGCCATAGTGATTGAGTATCAAAACTGGTATGAGAGCTTAAACTTACCTGCATTTGCAATATTGTGAATTATATGCACACTGGAAAATAACAGCATCATGAAACGTATCATTAGTATTACTTTTCTCATTACAAAGTATCAAAATTGATACATAAATATGTATGTGCAGCTACAGTACATGGTCTTACATGTTGTGTTTTTGTGTCATTTATTTTTAAGGGTATTTCACATTATATTTCCTTGTGCAAGAAAGAGTGAAGATTCATCGGACTTAACTACAAAGACGAGTGTGACAAGGACTTTCAACACTCAACAAGGTATGTTATGAACCATAGGACTGACGCAAATTTGCAGAGTAAGTTACGTGTGCAGTGACGGTACCATATGGTTCATTATGGTAGATGTGATAACTATTACAGTGCCTTTAATGACGCACCGCATCACGATATCAATTAACAATGCTTATTGGCAAAACTAGTCTCTAACATTTCATGTTACATTTTCGTAAAAATCCAAATTAGAGGCGAGTGTAATCAAGGTGTGTTTGTCACAGGCTACAACGCTCGTGGATGCCTGACTATGCAGAAGGCACGTAGAAAAGACAAAATATTGCAATAAATAGTAAATGTACCCATTATCATTTTATGTTTTGTACAGACAGGTGGACAGTGCATTATCACACACTTATTACCTATTTGACGCCTAAGTTAAGAAAGCAAATTTACAAAATATCGACAAACTGATTACCAATACTTTTTGGTTGTTGTAGCATTGAATATCAATTGGCGTGCATTTGAAAAATGAAAATTTTCTTATTATTATTTATTTATGATGATTCCTGTACGACGATGAAGCCCCACACGTTTATCAGATGCGTTCAAGAACTTGATAATGTATCATATTTTGGTTTCAATTATGTCAAAAAGCTCTGTCAAGTAGCGTTAAGAAGGAAATCAGTCAGCACATATACAATGGAATACTGACCGCAAAGCTGAACTTGGTTGCACAAACCAAAGAAAACACCACTATCTTCAACATTGTTACATTTTATGCTGGCATGCTTGGTCTGCAAGAAAACACATCTGAACCAAAAACGATGTTTTTGATATAGACCCAAATAAATTATAAATGCAAAATTAGAAGAAAAAAAAATAATAACACAATTTGAGATAGTTGATTTTTTTTTCTTCAGAAGGATAATGGATATTTATAGAAAGGATTGATTGGTTATGGGCAGTTTCTAATCAAAACAAACAGGTACAACTGGGCCCGTTCGATCGTAAACTAATTTTCGGAAGATATAAACAGATATCATAGCAGCGTATGCTTTATTGGCACCTGTCCTAGCCCGAAGGCAATGTTATATATACAATGAGTAAAGTCATCCTTTCATTATTGTGCAGCGGAGTTATTTATTAATTATGAGGTACATCGATTTTTTTTCAACAGAGTTTTGATGAGCTTTTCCTTTGTATTTTGCAGAGGCAAACTTACATCGAAATTTGTTTATAGTGAATAACATGCACGGCACATTGACACTGCATGATTATGTGAAGCTGACACAATTATCAACTAAACATGTTGCTTTCATTATGAGAAATATATGCGTATCCTTGATGAAACTAGAGCAGCTAGACTTCTATCCACTGCTAGGTGATGAAAATATCCTGCTGCTGTATGATACCAAGGTAAGTAATGTCGTTGTGGTGTGCTTACCAAAGGTAAACATAATTACGAGAAAGAAATGTAAAGGTACTACACTTGCAATGCACCGGTTAAAAGGGCATGAAATTGGGCAGTACTGACTCTTAAATTGTCGTTAAGAACCAGGAACAGCTGTGCTAAATCAGTTTCTAATATTTGTGGAAGAAGAGAAACACATTCGTTCATATTTGTGGAGGTTGTTCGAGAAGTTTGTGGAAATAAGTATTTATGATTTGGCATTAGAATGATTGTCAGGACACACTTTCTAATGGGTATTTCTTCAAGGGAAAAGGGGTGTAAATTTATAAATGAGATTTTACTAGTCATTGTGGCCAGAATTCAATGCGTCTATAAAATTGCGTTGCAGTATGTGTCGCATGAGGCTTTGTATGACAATTAGATGATCCATAGGGTTGCAGTCAGATTTTCATTAGGATGGTTGTCAGGACACAATTACTAATTGGTACTTCTTCAAGGGGAAAAGGTGTGTAACATTTATAAATGAGATTTTACTAGTCATTGTGGTCAGCATTCCACGCGTCTATAAAACAGTTTACGTTGCAGTTTGTGCCGTATTAGGCTTTGTATAACAATTAGATGATTCATAAGGTAGCAGTCAGATTTCTAAACCATTAGTGTGGTATGGGTAGTGTTTAGTTGTGTGGCAGAGCATTCGTAATACAGAAAATGTTCACAAAAATATTTGAACCTTGGAAATTATCATGGGGGTGGTGCTTTTGTCATAACAATGATGTTGATGGCAAAGCCAAGTTCTGTTTTAATAGTTTCTGTTGTTGGTGCTGATCATAATGATAGTGAAGAGGAGGAGGTTAGGATACCCATTACAGTTGTCTTGTTATGAAAAACCTGTATATGATGAGGTGGAGCAAGGGGAAGCCCGTTCAATTTGTTTTCTTTTGAAAACTTTTTATTCAATGGATCTGCAAGTAGACATAGCGTATATAGTAATCTCACATAGCTGAGATTGTGTTACCATTTTTGTCTCACAAGGGATGGTTGCTGGTGGAGAAAATCAGGAGGAAATATCCACAACAACACTGATCCTGAGTCAGAGAAAAATTGTAACTTACTCTCTAGCTTTATCTGATTTTGCTTAAATGAATATGGAAAACAGCATGGATGTAGGTATGTCACAATTCACCTATAACAGTGTTGATGGAGTATAATCTACATAGGAAGCTAGTTTTGAATTTCACTCTACAAAATAATTATCCACCGTAGAATATAGAATGAATTATGCTACAGAATGGTACAAATGTTGACATTTTACGATCGTTTTTTTTTCTGGAAGAGTGGCGAAAATGAGAGAAAAAAAAACCACTGTACACAGATCCCTTATATGGACTTCAAAATTGGCAAAAGTAACAAATTAGGAAACTAGATAAGAAAACGGCACTTCCATTTTTTCTTGTAACATAATTGCCCTTTTCAAAACAGATTATGGAGATTTTTTTTACTACAGTCACGTGGTACCTTTTTAGAAGTGCAGTGTTTGAAATATAAAAAGGAACACATACATTTGAAAGAAGAATGAAGCAAGGTGTATCCTTCTGAAACAGAAAATTGGCGAAATAAAGCACAAAAAATAAACAAAATAAAAAATAAGGGGGGGGGGGGGCAGATATCACCACATTTCACGGCAGAAGTCGTATTTTAAACGCAATTTAGCAGTTGCCTGATAGTTTACGTCGACTTACAATTCTCCTCATACAGCCAGGCCCAGAATGAAGTCAATGATGCAGAGGCTTAAAATGCTGAGAAACATACAAGTTAATTAATCTGTTACCGGTCTAATTATTCATTGATGAATGAATTTCACTGGATTTCTCATTGCATTGTTGTAGGCTGTTTGGGGCATGACTTGCAGAAAATATTTATAATTATATGGCCAAGGTCACATAGTTTGCTCTCCAAGGGCCATTCTGGTTGCAAAATGTTCTAAAGAACTAAGACATTTGTTGCTCGTGCAAAGTTATCATCCTCTTAATGTGGCAATTGCAGCTAAGAAATATACACATTTATCCTAAAATGAATGAAGTGTGGTACATATTGACAGCTTGGCTTATTAAGACAATACTTTAAAACAGTTTGGTTTAAGATTCTGTCAAATAATATATATATATCCATTAAACAGAAAGGCACCCTACTAATGCGACCTTAAGGAGACATCATAAATAGCATAATGGTTGCAAGATTAATGGCTCTTCGAGTATTTGACTCTTCATTGTCCGTTGCCTGTGGGGGTTGGGCGAAGCTTGATATGCCTTCAGTATTCAAAGCCATTGTTCTTCCCACAATTCAATAATAACATCCTTATAAAGACCTACGTGGGACATACCAGTAGATGCAAACTGAAATGTTGGTGTACTGCATGCTGAGGCGCTTTTTCGACACAAATATCCGACTTCATCGCTTTGCAAAAAAATAAAATCAGTGTATCCAGATGAACAGTTGAAGATAACTTATTCTCCACTAGGTACCACTTGACATTACGTGCATAAAAGACTGAAGAGTTCAGATGCAATACCTTTATACTTTTAACAACTGTATTGAAAAGGCCAAATAACACCCCATACCCTTGAATACCAATGGCTTGGAGATAACCAATGATAAAAGGACTGAGGTACCCACACCGCACAGAAAAGGCCATAGTGCAAGATAAAGTGGAGATATTTTTCTGTACAAGGCTGCATTGGAAACCAATTTATTTGCCATCTAAAAATGTGGATAAGAGTATCTATCGCCCCCTCACCAAAACTGCTTTCTATTTCCAGGTAAGCAATAGGGAATTCGTACCTAGTTTTCTATTCTCTCCTTAGAAAGTGCCATGGTAATGACTTCTGCAGATCAGCTGGCATAAGCCACTTCATCAAGTGTCTTGTCCTTGGTGCATGAGCAGTTCATACCTACCTCGTCGAAGGGATGACATTCAGGCATCATGTAATCTACAAAGAAACAATGCACTTGCATCATCTTTTTAGTGTGTATAATGGCGTGGTGAGTTTCAACAATTTTCGGCGATTTGTCTCTGGCCTGTGGTCTAGAACTATGATGATTATATAATAATATTTCATGGTACCACCCACCACACCACTTTTGTTCAGCTTGGCCTTGTGGTCCGTATATTCTCCTTTGAAATTAGGTGCAGTGTTCATGTTCGCTAGGCGGATTTTTGTAACTTACAGTCATGAAGGACCCTCCAATGAAGCAAACTGTTATATTTTGCCATGATGAGATGCTAGCACGGTCTGTGAACTCTACAAAATGTTTATTGTTGAAAATTATCCCATATATATATATATATATATATATATATATATATATATATATATATATATATATATATATATATATATATATATATATATATATATATAAAGAAATATTATAAATTGCTTCATAGAGCCGTTGTTAGGTCTGAAACCAACACTCGTCAAAGATAAAAATGAAGCCATCCAATTGCCCCTTTCACTACCTGCATTATATGTAATTCAGAATATGAGACAAACAATTGCACGCACTGCTCCCTTCTGTGGTGGATCCAATCTGCAACCAGCATCATGATTACTGGAACAAAATTGTAAAACAAAATACTAAAAATGCGTTTTTTCTCCATAAGATCAATACATACATACATATATATATATATATATATATATATATATATATATATGTATATATATATATATATATATATATATATATATATATATATATATATATATATATATATACTTATATATATATATATATATATATATATATATTATTATTATTATTCTCCTTTATTAGATGTTGATACAATGACCCAAGTTTACCAAGATACAGAATTGGCATATTGAGGTCTATATATAGCATTTCTTAGCCAATTACAGCCTCAGATTTATAGGTTAACCTTCTAGCTTAAGGCTGGAACTGTTATCATAAACAATTACATGAGAAAAGACTATTATAAGACTAAACCTTAAAATAGTAGGCCTGAAATATATAATTATTATGTTCAATATAAGGTTCAATTGTTTGTATGTACAGAGTTTTTAACATCCTCTTGATATTGCATCTGCAAGATTATCTGCTGAACTGATGTATATTGTTCTAAACTTATCCAATTTTTGGTTTGTCCATAAATAATGTATCAAAGCCTGGACATCTGTGTTTCAAGAGTTTTTTTGGCGTAATCAATATAAGACTGTAGTATTGTCCGTATGGAGGTTGATCGCTGTGTGGTGTGCTAAAATTCCTATCACAGCTGCTAAAGCCTCCATGGCTATTATGGGGGCCGTGGTAGGGAGAGGTATGTATTTTTGTCCGTGAGCACATGTTATGCCTAAAGCATGGGGTGTGGCATCTACATAGACTTCCTCCTGAGGTGTAGTGATGAATGGTCTTTGAATGCACGAAACGCAAAATGTTTTATAATATTGACCCATTGTAGATATGTCCACGTGGGCGTCTGGAAAAAATGGCCACTCGAGGGCCTGTGCATAAAACAGAATAATTCCACATGCCCTTTGTTGGTCTTTGGTCGTGAGGGAATTGCTGAGGCATAGGTCCAATACTTTGTATAACTCCTTATGTCGTTGGGGTTGAAGTGTTAGCGTTCCAGCTGTTGCATTCAGACGGAGTCCTAAACAGACAATGTCTTTGGTTGGAGTAAATACACCTTTGCAGGTATTAAGTGGAATGTTCTATTGTTGGAAACAGGTTTGAAGCCGTTGTAAATCTTGTCGTAACTGCGGCTCTGTACCCTACAAAAGGATATCATCCATGTACAAGAAAAACTTTACCTTTAACTCTTGTAGGATCTGTCCGTGGACCCGCTGGCACACCCAAGGGCCCTGTGCCAAACCAACAGGAATTTGCGTAAAACGGCAACATTGGTGCCGGTATTTAATCCCCATGAATTTTCTTTGGGTGCAAGGGGAGGTGCAGGAAGGTGTCTTGTATATCTTACTTTATGAAGAAAGTATCTTTAGTGATGGTACGCAACACCTTAGTGAACATTGGCAGAATGAAAGCAGGCGGGTCCAAGAAGGGTGTGAGCAGCGAGAGATCAAAAATCGGTCGTACCGGTCCACCTGACGTTTCCTTAGGGATGGCGTAAAGTTCAAAAGTGGAAGCTACATCCGTTGTAAGCTCCAGAACACCTTGTTCCACAAAATGGTCTATGATAGTATCCAACAAGGGTGACGGTAAGGTGCTTCGAAGAACTGGTTTAAACCCGGGAGCGATAGCAAACTTGAGTCCCTTGGATACCAAACTATTTAATTGTTGACAAGACAAGACATCACTGACAGAAAACAAAAGAGTAATAAGGTTTGCATAGTGATTACATACTTTGTTAATCGCATATTAATATTTTTACAAATCATGTGACTGTTCCTGGCCTGCCTGTTTGCTGGATTATTGAATTAACAGCCTTACAAATTGTTTTGTCATCTTCCAAAGTACAAGTTTTTGAATGAAACAGTAATATTAAGACCATAAACGGGTTCAAGGTACCAAAGGGATTGCAATATTTTGCAATCTATCTCGGTCTGTCTTTAAAGTTGCACTCTCGAAAAAATCCTAAAATGTTCTCATTTGAACTACTGCAGGCACACCTAGCATAGCCAGCAAGACCATTTTAGAGCAAGTCTACTTCAAGCATGCTACGTTTCACACCAAGAAGAGCGTGTAAAACAGCTACTCACATGCACACAAAGTAAAATAATGGATTTATGTTTAACTTAAAAAGAAATTGTCTTGAAACTCAGCATCACGAGGGGCACAAATTAAGTTGTTCCAAATTCGAAGAACTGATGGTAAGAAGTATGCATTGAATAGACTGGTTCGGGCTCCAATTAAAGATAAGTTATTACAAGTTTGAACATGGGTTCCGTTCACCAACAGATCTTGTCAGTAAATTTATCAAGTACTGAGCTGCCTAACCATTTAAAATTTTGTAGAAAATGATTAATAGTTGATTCATTCCTCTTTCTGACAATATTTCAATTTCAGATTCCTGATTAATTAGATTATGATTAGCCCCGACTGTGGCTCTCGTAATTACTCTTGAAGTGGCCACGTTTACCTTTTCAAATTTTTGACAGTCATTGGTATCACTCATCCCATACAGCACAACCTTATTTCAGAGGTGAATGGATGAAAGAGAAGTACAAAATTTCTAAAGATTGTCTTGTTAACTGAAACTGTAGATACTTCATCATATTGACCATCTTCACACCTATTGTAACCATATTAGTAATATGACTTGTCCAACTTAAATCTGAATGTTAAACTAATCCCAGGTGCCTATTATGCTCCTTTTTCTATCAGGGTTCTCACACAAAAAAGAAAATCTGGATGGTTTGTTTAAACACGTTTGCTGGATAGGATCATAGTATTGGTTTCAGCTGATTGAGTGACACTAGCCATTTGGTTCGCAGGTTGGGAGTTGCTTGGTGAGAGCATACAAGGTGTCACGCACAGTTACAAAGAAAGATTCTGCACCTGGGAATGTTTCAATACAATCAATGGTTGTAACGATTAACGATTACTACTGGACAATCTTCATTCAACACAACGGAGAAGTTTCAGACTTGCATACAGAGACATCGAAAGAACCATGCCTTGTATTCAATCAATTGTCATTACACAGGCAGTTCGGGGAACAAATACAAGTATATATCCATTTGCCTACCGTTACGGATGGATATATATGAATTTGTCCTTCAAATAAGTTTTGCCCTAAAGAATCAGCCCTTGGTTCTAGAGTTAAAGTTTGCAGGTTGAAACTTAACGAAAAACTGGCCACAGCACAGTCTAGTTTTCATCAGAGACCACTGCCACGTTCCCTGGCATCTGATTGGAAGTGCAATAGCAGACACAGATGACCAGGCTCACAATGTCAGCTGCTCACGAAAAAAAAATCAATGAAATGTACCATCAACATGAAAACCATGGCACATATTCCGCGGGACCCACCCATTTGTTTTACAATAAGAGGACTCCCCTTATATTTATCCATGCATATAGTGCTTGAATATCACAAAATATCCTCAATAGACTTGATCAACATATATTATGTTGTTCTTCAGTGCATAATGTCTGTATTTCGGGTGCAAACACACACACACACACACACACACACACACACACACACACACACATATATATATATATATATATATATATATATATATATATATATATATATATATATATATATATATATGTATATATATACATATATATGTATACATATATATGTGTGTGTATGTATGTATGTATGTATGTATGTATGTATGTATGTATGTATGTATGTATGTATGTATGTATATGTTTAGCATAGTCACATGTGCATCGATTGAAAACAAAAATATTTATAAAACACAAACAAAAGCACCCAAAGCCTCCTTGCCTTATATATCACTTGAAAATAAAACTCATAACTAACAAAGCTGCATTTTGATATAGTGCTATATTTTCACTTTGCTTTGCCATCAAATATATATATTTGTCTTGTATCGGCTTCCCCACAAATTCTTCACATTCCCTTCTTCATCGATCAAATATCATTTTCTTGATTTCAGCATTGATACCACTTTTACAAAAAATAAAAAGAAAGTCATCTTCTATTAAGTTATTACAACATTGTATATGATCTATTTTGAACTGCTGTCCCTGTGTATATTGGAGTTTATATGCAACGGGAAAATAAAGGCAGGAAATTGAGTAACCAAATATTTCAAGTATCGAGGCCAACAAGATTTCACTCAATCTTTCGTTTCTAGCACCTCCTTAAATATAGTATATGTTGTAAGTTTTTATATGTTAGACTGTCTTGCCATTCCCTTTGCATCAATATTAATTACTTTTCGGCACTTATTCAATATTTAATAAAAGCTTTAGTTCAAGTTTGTCAGTAACATCTACGCCACCAAACAGACATTCAATTTCTGCACTCGAGCTTTTATTCCTTTTCTCTAATATCCCACTCGGATAAATACTTCGTTAGCCTGTGATCTTCCAAACACACCAACTGGTTCCAAAGTCTGAATATATTCACGCATCTACGGTACTTTGGGATAATCCAGTCCAAGTAACATTGAATTGCCAAAGTAGGAACTTTATTATTAACGCTTGGAATAAAAAAGTATTGCTCTATTGTGTACTCCGTTACAGCACATATCTGCCTAACCCCCATATCTCAGAGCAATAGTCCATGACTGACACACCCACAGAATTGCACATACTCATGTATATTAACTCCTCGGATGGAAGGAAATCTTTTGTCCATGAACAGAGAGACTAGATCGACTGACAAATGTTTGGAGCTTCCGTCCTTAAGTGTTATTGCAAGAGACTAAATTATATTGCATAAATACATACATATGCTGTAGGTAAGTAGAGACCTAAACTTACAGCCTATAGGAAGGTGAGGAGAGAATGCCAATTCTGAATTTTATATTCACTGAAGAAGTTGTTTATATTCAAAATTTGTTTACACATGGATTTCTCTTAGAAATAGTCTCAGAGAGACATATTTTCTACGTGGGTGGTTTGACAGATAAGTGTGGACATTAAAAACATTTTAAAAATACAACATGGGTCAGCTAGACTGTGGATAGAAGGCAAGACATTTGGAAATCTGGTCAATGTCAAATCTAAATCCATTTAGCAGGTTAGTCATAGTCAATTATTCTGTCACCACTGGAACTGGGGACATTTCCGGTTTAAACTAGCGAGTATAATTTTATTTTTGTTTATACAATAATTGGGCAACGAAAAAGGTGGCCCTTGTCACGAATGACATCACAAACATTTCAGAAGTTGATGATAAAGACAATTTAGAAAAGGCACATACAAGCATTATGACTAGGACCTGGACAAGACTGTAAAGTCCTGCAAAGGGTTAAGCATCTGCCCTGAGAAGGAACTAAGTCAGGCAACCACTCACCAAGCCTCCAACGCACAAATTCGTGTGACAGAAGCCCATACCAAAGAAATAGTTGTCTGTATATGGGAACCTCTAGTATATATGGTAGCCAATCTCCGCACAGTAGTACAGGTAGGAAAAACAAGGTCATATTTTTTTACTATTGCCTGATCCACAATCACAAGTGGTGGAAATACCCCAAACGCCCGACAGGTTTGGAAATCAGGGATAATAATAGAGAAACAGACACAAAAACAACAGGCCAAAGAACAATTCAAGCAGAAATCAACAGGGTTTCTACAAGGGGGTTGTATAAGATGAGTCTAAATGTCACCTCCAGTCTCCAAAGATGTTCCAAAGAGCGTATATTTAGGTAGCATGGAAGTGGCATTTACATTTACATTTATAAACTTCATGCAAAACAGGTATGAGTATGCTACTTTTGTTTAACTGGGGGGGGGGGGCAAAAGCATTAATCTGTGTCGCCACAGTTTCATCATCCTCCTGTCTATCAAATTTAGGTACATGAACAATAAATCTACCCTATAAGATTTCAGTTGCAGCTACTTAATAGAAAACAAAGGATTGAGATAAATATCCAGAGTTACACGTTCAGAAAAGCGGCAGTGATTAACGAGAATATGATGGGCACAGATCTTATTCATATCTAGGCACAAACATACTGTCTGTTTTCATGGGCGTTTAAGAATTTGAACCAAATAAATTCAAAATCAAGACAAAAAGAGATATTTAAAGCCTAAAAGATAGACTGTATTACCACCAGGTGAATCATGGTGTCTCACACTTTTTAGAAAAGGTCCAAGATTTATTAGGAGCTCTGCAATACACCTGTTCATAGAACTCGGGTTAATTCGGTTCACTTCGGCCCGAGGTCGGGAAGCGCAGCCTGCTTTGTTCACATTTTGTGCGCGATCACAATGGCCGGATTTAACGTGGAAAGATCAGAAAGTAAACACAGGATGTGACATTTTTGGTAAAAGATTTGCACTGTTCAGCACAATCCATGCTGTAATCACTAGCGTTAGCCGTGGCATCCGTTGTGAACATATGAAAGGGTGGGCCGGACTCGAACACTTGCTGATTGGACAACCAGGCCAACAATGGAATGCATAATTAATTAGGGTTCGGAAAAATTCGGTACCAGTCGGTGTGAAGAGGTCTATTGTGCTGAGTGCAAACGAGTTTCTGTCAAGAATGTGCCCATCACAGATGCTGCTGAAAATTTGCAAGGGACACACAGTGGTAGGGGTAACCAATAAATAACAAAGCCAAAATATTTCTTCAGACACAGACCAGTCCAATCTCCTGACATACAGAAATAAACTATTTTTACAGTAGTTTTTTTTTCCTCCGAGAGCACGGTAAACTTTGGTTGTAAGATCTACAAACATGGTTCTGGAGCTAATGTAAAAACTGACGCTTGAACTGTGAATAAAGGGTGGTATACTCATCCAGAAAAAGATAGCCGCGGGCTTGATATGACTGAAGAACAAGTCATAGAGAAAGGCATTGATTTGGAGGACAGTAGTGCCTTACATGGCAGGCAAAACGAAGTTGGTGAGCTTAGCAGACGTAACAATTGTGCATTTAGGCTCTAGAGACCGAGCTTCTCAAGGGGTACACAGTTTAGGACGCAGACAGAAAGGTCATTACATCTGAAGAGAACAAGTTGTTTACTCGAGGGATTTTAGGTTATGACACAAACAATATACAAGTCCGGCCATGTTAGTTTATAGAAAAGATAACAGCGAATAACGTTTAGTCAAGGATTCCCGATACCTCACCCCCCAAAAAATATTATTCACCCATTCCCTTTATTTTCGCAAGCGATCACGTGAATAGGGCATTCGAATTGTAGACTTGTTAATGTCAAAGACATCAATATTGCTTCCCATTCCCTATATCTTTAAGACGCACCACGACAATACACAAGGATTGCATCAATGTAGGGGGAGGGGACCAAATACCCATAAACGACGAAGTGTAAGCATGTGTGCACGCTCCGATACACAGGTGATCAGCAATCAGGAGAGTTCTTATTCCCAAATACCCACCCCCACCCCCCAAAAAATTAAAATGGTTATTGGAGCAGTTAGCTGACTACCTAACTATGTGCTCCCAATGTTACAATGCATTTTTAAACATTTACAAAGATTGATTGAAGTAAAGGCATACAGTTTGTTTGGTGTAAAGAACATACTACTGCTTTTTACAGAATAGAAGAGCTATTAACAAAGTCTCCTGTTTTATTCACACCTAAAGGATAAGGTAAACCGTGTATTTATGGTGATGCTAGGCGCCTGCAACATAAAGTTATGTCACAGCAACGTATGCCATTGAACACGTGATTGGATATCATAGTAAAGGTTTACCAGAAGCATGCAAACCGTATTCGGTAAATAAACTTGAATCAGTTGATTTGTTAATTAACATAACAGCCTTCAAACATATTCTGAAATCACATGACTTCTCAGCATGTGTCGACCGTTTTGCATCTGCGGAAATGATAAAATCTAAACTAGAATCTCGTTGAACTCACTTATTTAAATATATATATATATATATATATATATATTTATATATATTGTAACGAGACAAGTTATTTTGATGTAAATTGTAACACATTTATATGTGCAAACTTATTGTTCCTTAGGCTGTAAAGTGTAAATTTGTGCAGTTTTTCAACTTCTATCACTCGAGAGTTACCAGACTTTTTGGCACGGGGGGGGGGGGGGGGGGCTTTTAGTATATCATCTTTACTCCCTCCAAAGTAAAGAATATGTTATAATTTCTCCGGTAAACTGGTGTAGAGTTTTTAAATTGTAGTTGTCAGTTGTGCGGTGAATCGGTTCAAATTGCCTGAAGTTTTTGTTTTAAGAGATTTATAATGTAACAACAATTTGAGATTCATTTCGGATATATTCATAGACGAAAATAGATGTCACAAGATATATGATATTGAACGTCCCGCAAGTATGCAAATCTGGCGGAAAATCAGATAACACGCAGTGA
>OZ026621.1:41759225-41864225 GCA_964020975.1 Hermodice carunculata
ACAAATTCATAATATATGTGGCTCTCCAATATTTCTTTGACCCAGTCTTTGCCATCCCGGAAACAAAATATTATGCGCACAAAGGCCAACAGATTGTAACAATATACTTCATATTATACAGAAGGGATGTGAAATTATGTGATTTAAAACTGCAAATGCTCTATTGTTTCACATATTAGTGTGACGAAAGCTGACTGTATGGTCCAATGTCATAATCTAGGTGCCAGTGTATAAAGCGAGAAGTACAATTCTTATTTCATATTTCTCATTTGATACAACCCATGTCCAACGACTTAATTTGAAACAACTACAATGAAATATATACTTACCTGTTGTTCTCTTCAAGGATTTTTCTGAGTTACATTAAATTGCGTGCATGTACATATCAGTGAAACATCGGATGAACTTCAAGTAATTATGTTTGCATTATTGCTACAAGTAGTCAAATTCTATAATATGCATCCCACAGAACGTTTACATAAAATTTCACCAGGATAGGAACTGGTCCATTGGTCTTCACAGTATAAAAGTTTTCTATGCGTTTCTCATAGAAACAAAACTAGACGTTTATTTCCAGTGATTACACATACAAAAAAAGGCTGACCAAAGATCTGAGCACCATACTGGATGGCAAAAAGTACAAAATGATACACCACTAAACACATTATCTGTGTGTTATTAATTGTACAAGTAGAGTCAAGTTCCCTTTGCTAAAATATTTATAACACAAAAAGATACTTAACAACTGTGTGCAGCTTTTTGATGTCAGGTGAGTGTATCTGTATATGATCAATGTATTTCAACATGGATATTTTTTGAGCTTTTATCAGTTGAACATAACTGTGTGTATGCAACGTAGAATTAAAGTTAGAAATTGGACTGTCAATTAAAGGAAAGATTTACAAGACTCTAAACATGAAAAGTCTTCCCTTTTTTTCTGTTTAATATACTATGATATTTCTGCAATCAAAAGTACATTTCACTGCACGTTCATTGGGCCAGGCTTGACCAATCGTCCGTCCACTGTAATGAGGGAATGGATGTATTATTTTAGAACTACACAGACCAGCACTTACATTCACATGCGAGCCATATAGAGCATCAGAAAAAACCCATAATCATCAATACACAAACGGAAACTATTGCAGTTCCGCTGACCCATAGATTATTATATACAAACGTACAACTGCTGACGTATGGAAAATTATATATGCTTCCTATTATTCTACGTTGCTTTATATGTGCATATATGTTAGAGATTATGCTCATTATAGTAGCATATAGTGACATTTTCTTACTTTTGTGTGTATTAAGTAACACTGTTGCTGGCTGCAATGTTACAGAAGGAAAACTGTTAAAACATGGATTCAGCGCACCCAAAACTCGGAATATTAGCTTTTGGGTTAAAAAAATAAGGCTTGTGATGTGAGTATTTATCACCTTTTGCTTTGAGGTCCCTTTTACTTCCTTTCCGTACAGAATATAGGACATTATATTGAAGCAGGCCATCATAAGTAGCTATCAACTTCGCCGTACAGAGTTTGAATATTCAGAATGTCAATCACAAATCCCCTTCAAAACATCATGCCTGACAATTTTGATGTGGAAGATAAAATAATTAAGGGTTGCAAGTGGACTCAGATCCCATCCACAAAGTGTGCCAAGCATTCCAAAGTTATATAACATTTTTTTTTTTCGTTTTGGCCTACCCCCCTCACATAAAATAGGGTATTTAAAACCAGTGCAATGACTTTCAAATTATGATGATATCTATTCCGAAAATCACTTTCAAATACATTAAACGAAATAGTCTACACATATTTTGTGCAAGATAAACACTCACAAAATGATACACTAAGGGAAGAAGAACAGTGGTAGTGGGTTGCAATTAAGATGACAAGAATAAACAATATGTATTATAGTATGCATATACATCTGCATTTTTCTGTTCTTTTGCATATGGTTCATGAAAAACACAGCTTTTGTCACCTTAACACAAACTGCTCCTGCATGTAATTTTCAATAATAAAGAAATGAGCCTACACCAGATGCAGATATTCTTTGAATGGTGTACACCATCTTTATAATTCCATGGGATCTAAATTTTTGCCGCATCTGTCGTAACCTGAAGGCAATGTCCAACTGAATCAATATAATCTGAAAAACAACTAGCAACATACTTTCAATAGTAGTCAACGGATCATGATAATTTTTGCATTTTGATAACTGACAAATGGTATATGCTCTAAAATCCCCTTTTTATATGTATATATCTCTAAAACTTTGTCGGATTTTTATCCACTGAAAACAAATTATCTGTAACATATATCAGGCACAAAAATGTGTCAGAGATGTTCTAGTAAATGATGAGCTCTTGTTAAATATGTATCATAAGTGAAAAGTCTGACAAACTATAGTGATTTCGCAAAAGTAATCATTGTCCAATATATGTATCACAATTGGTAACAAGCAGATAGAATCATAAAAACTTACTGGCATTTTTAGCACAAACCTGTGTTCAGATTACATTATCATTCATTTGGCCATTTTATGTTGAATATAATCCGTTAAATATCTACAATATGACAAAAACTATATTTTTACTGAGTACGCAAGTGTGTAGGCAATATTTTTTCCTAAATCGTGAGTTCCATCTTTAGTGCAGGCATGTTCTGCAAAACTTGCGGTCAGTTCTCTATACTGATTCATCATGTCAGGAACGCATGTCTCTGTGACATTCAGGTTAAGAGTAACGTCACTTTTCCAGATGGAATATTAGCTTAAATCGCATATTTTATATATTTTGTATGTATACACGTGCATGCCTATTAGATCATGCATTTCACCTTGCTCAGAGGACATTGTTTTCTGGACATCTAGTTTTACAAAGTAACACATATGCCCAAAAGGTTAGTGTATTAAAGTATATATACATATATATATATATATATATATATATATATATATATATATATATATATATATATATATATATTCACCATTTCGTGTTTGTGTAGGAACAGTTTTTAAGCTAGGTACAACGTTCTTTAGCTAAAATAAAGAATAGCCCGACATTGGAAACTTAAGTTACTGTTATGCAGAAACGCTACGCTTCAACACACCAACACACACACACACAGATATATATATATTTATATATATATATGCACACTGCATTTAGAATCCTTACTAAAGTTTATAGAAGCCAAGTGCAAAGTCCCCCTGATTGTTGATCTGACCCCACTGGTTCCAAGTCAGTCTGTCATCATTGTCAATTGCAAACTTTGTAACACGAAGCGAAGGTTTGGATCCTTCCATCATGTCTGTGTAGTCCGACCGGTTTTACCAGCAGTGTGGCTCGTCTGGGACTGAAAATTTCAATAATTGCAGCGTGGTACTGTCGAAAACGTAACGTTCTATAGTCATGTGAAAGTACAGTGCGTTGGAAACAATAGACGTTGTTAACATCAAATTAAGCTTAATGTCTAGAGTGAGGTTTGGTGTTTGCTCAGACTATTCATAGCCAGCCCTACATTTAACAGCGACCTGGTGTGGCAACCTAAACGCAAATTTCATGTAGGTTTGGGTTGCGTTTGTCTCCCAAATGTATTTCTAGGAGGAGGAGTCCTTGGTAGCGTCATGGTATATCCTGGTGACCAGCCAATACCAACTGTATAACAGAATAAAGCTGAGGCCGAGAAAGGGGGGGGGGGGGGTATTTACTCACATATGTATTGAGATATACAATTAAGAAAGTAATGTTGAATAACTGTAAAAATATAGGGGTACTAATTGAGTATCCCTTTACGATGTGAAATGGGAGAGATTGAGTTGCTCCCAGTATTATACCTTCTGTGATACTTGTGATGTTAAAATAAGCATTATTTATGTTTTCAGGAGCCACCTTGTAGTGTACTGTATGAACATCCAGTGTGTGAGTTTTTGACTGTGCCCGACACATCCAACCTGGGGTAACACCTGCAACTACTAGAGTTGCAGGGATTTTGATGGGTCTTTAAAGTTACTGTTTCATCAATTGAGTATTTAGTTTGTAATTTAACCAAATATCCTTCAGATTAATGGCTCTCCTATATCCCACTCTCACCTTTAAGCCCCCCCCCTCCCCCCAAAAAAAAACTCCAAGGATGGTTTTACGACACCCCAATTATCCTGTATAATCTTTGTAAGGGATGGTGCTTAGGGGTGATATTTTGTGATCAGGAACGGTTTGTCATGATATGCATCACTTGAGTTCTGTGCATCCCTAAGTTGTTATACGACTGTGTCGTTCTATAGCCTTTACTTTCTCATCTGACATGAAGGACCTCTGTTGAATAGCCCCTTAGTGTGTAATAATGCATAAACTGTGTGGCATTTTTTTTTAAGTCTTTTTGGTGGGTGCAGATTAGTGTTACCCTTAGTAGTTTTCCATATGGGACTGCTGTTTTGCTGTGTTTGGGATGTCCAGTCCAAAATGTTTGAAGTAGCAACTGTTTCAAACAAACTCAAACTGCATTCATATTTACAAAGGGGATTACAATGTGTAAGCCCCAACATCATCCCCTGGGGCCTTGCCAATTCTGACGGCTACCCCTCCTGCCTCGCTAGGGTTGGCTTTGCTTTTCGGGCTGATATACCTGATGCACCAGCTACTTTTAAATTCTCGAGCATATTTCACCACTTATAGATTTGGCATATAAATTGGGAAATCTTAAGAGTGATTTCGAATCTCGTTTGTATTTGTCTTTGACATGTGGAGACACGTCCCAAACCAAGTGCCCATATATTTTCTTCAGGTGATCCTTTTTATGCATCTACCAAAATGTCAGTTTTACCAGCAAAGATTTGTTTGACCAAAGCAGAGATCTCTGACATATCTTTCATTAACACATTATTCCAGGTACAAAGTGCAACAGTGTTACAGCTTTTGCTTTTTTGGAACATTTTGTTGTCTGTGATGAAGACAACAGTGAGTGTCTAGTGGTGGCATCCATGAGCGAACAATAACTCTATATATGATTTGTAGTCGACTTGATGCATCAAATCATCAAAGATTATAAGGGAAGATTTGGTCCAAGATTACTTGCCGAATTGTACAACAATAAACAATTTTGTGAGATAGTTCAAGATCAAACTTCCCTTTAAGATTTAAAACAGTCTGCATGTCCGCTTGGTTCTGCCTGATCCTGTTGTAGCACTCACCATGATGATGCCACAGGATTGAAAAGCAGAAGAATCTGTGTTTCTCACCATAGCACCTTTGTTTTATGTCATTATATGCCCAATTTGTAGTATTCTGCAGTTGCATTGTCTCTACACTTATATCAGATGACAAGCAGTCTTTTCTCAGGCGGAATTGATTTTCAATTTCATAATTTGACACCTATTGGTCAATACCCTCCACAATTTATGGAATGATCATTAAAACATTTTAATCATAAGCCAGGCAGGATGTGTATTTGTAGGATATAAGCTTTTGTCCGTTTCTTCTATTCATATTGTTGTGATAAAAATTGTATTAGTAATGCATTTGTCCTTGTCTCAGAGATTTGCACCAAGGTGAAAACTCTCAGAAACTGAATTCAAACTGGTCATGGGGTAATACTGTATTTTATTCGACATTCAAAGAACAGGAAAGGCACGAAACCTATGCAACATACTACCTTTTAGCCTTTGGCTTATTCCATTGTTTTATATATGGATACATCATATAAGATGCGGGTATCGAACGGGCATTCGTCACTTGTTCGGCTAGATGTCATACAAGAAATCATTCATGTAAATACCTGTTTGGTATGCCATACCTTGTTGCAATTGAAAAACTACAGCGTTAACTGTGTTGGCATTAGGGAGTTGGTCGAAATTTTGGATTTTCATGATTCTGATCCAAAATAGGCACAACCAGTTTCAACAAGTTCTGCCAGGGACATTCATAGATGTGTAGTGTTCGTTTCTTTGACTTTTTTTCACTTTGTCTAAGTCTCGGACCGTCCTTTCCCTCAGCTCAATAGGCATCACTTTGACAGGTATGCAGCAACTGATGCTCTGCTCTGAAAGTCACGGTGACTTCTCGCACGACTTATGGCTTCTCAGAATGCTGAAAAAGCCCATGGGTCTTTGTTCCAACAAGGTTGTGTCAGATGCTGAGGAAGTGATTCAAAGTTAGTGAATGATTGGTGGGAGCTTCCTGCTGTACTTACAGCCAGATGGTTTCTTTATTTTTTCACACAAAAGACCAAAGATTAGCTTTGGCTTATGTGAATTTGCTTGGTGTTTCAGAGGTTAAGTGATAAAAAATTGCTTTTGTTTTTCAATCTGACGTTTTATTCAAACGTCTGGATTCTTCGTTGGATCCGTCTCTAGTCTTTTTTTTTTAGAATTTCGAATTCCTCATGCACGTTTTTAGGTCTCAATATACTATTCCAATTGAATCTGCTCATCCTCTTCTCTAAGATTCCGGCACATGGCATTCTCGTAAGTATACGAGTTTTCAATCTGTCTGCAATACACCAAAATATTAAGTGCAGCACAAATGCAGTGCACAGCACAGCAGCATGGTACTGGTATTAGGAGCTTAAACGAACCCATCAATTTTGGAATTAACACTTTTGCATTTATCTAGACTAGTTATAGCCTTCCGTCCAGTGCAGATTCTCAGTGACCATGGAAAAATACATTCCTTTCACTGAATGAGGTTTGCTTTGAAAATTATAGAATAATTAGAAATAGGTATTTTTAATTAGTTGAAGAAATATAATAGCTTACGCATCAACATTTCACTGTAGCCTTCCAGGAAACGCTAACCTTCAATACATATAATTCGTCTGCGACAGTTACTGCCTGCGTACTTGTGACCATTATATCTTTTCTCTATCAGATCAATAAGAAATGTATCTCAAGTATATGGCGATCCTACCATTGTCTGTCCACATTATACTTTCACTTCTTGAAAACTCCTTGGCCAGATCTTTAAACTTTATGCGTATATACCTGGCCTCTAATAATCATGTTCAATTGCTTACGTTATAGTACACTTGCTGAGAGAGTGCACTTTATAGTACAACTCCCACTTGGCACAAGTATTCCTGTCGTAAAAAAAAAAAAGAAGAAGAGACACTTTGTCTCTTTGCGCAGACTGATCTAATTAGCATACATCATGCTAAGGAACACGTGAAAAAGACATACATATAACTTGGTAATAAGAAAACGGAAGGAAACGTGTGAGTAGTCGCAACTGGCTAATTTGAGGGCCAGGAATCCATTTAGTGGTTATTTGACGATTTGTTGCTATCTCAACATTCAAAATCAAGAGGGACCCTACATATTTTTGTTTTGTCTTCAGACACAATGCATCACTTTACACACGTAAGAGCTAGAAATGTGTATTACCATACCAAAAAATTCCTACTACATTTGGGGTTGGGGCTTAGTCTTGACAATACATCGATGACAGAATACCGTTAATAGTGCTGATACGCATCTGATTAGAATGAATTAAGCTAACAAGCATTAAGTAGTATATACTTTATTAGCTTTGGTACAGCAAGGAATATGTCTGAGTAGTCGTAATTGGCTTATATCAGGGCCAGGAACCCATTTGGGGTTATTTTTTGACAATTTGCAGTCAATTTGGCTCTTGAGGCGGCAGAACCGTAGCCAGCACCTTTGGATAACGTCTAATCAATTTTTAACATTTATGGATAGTTTGATTCAGTGTTCTTAACACTGGCCTTGAATGGCCTTAATAGTTCAATCGTGCATGTATGCCGTGTCTTCATCGTAGTGTATCTTTGTACTTTTCATTCAAAATCACCAGCGCAGTATGAGTGATGACTATTACAAACAACTTTGACCTTCTAAATGCGCCAGCTTGATAAGGCATACCAATGACATGGATGTCATATATTCTAGGCCACATGAGATCCAAATTAATTGCACTACTATCTTGCTATCGGGTGAAGTGATTCGCAACAACTTATATGTTGCACATGTTTGCATAGTTCTCTAGGTCACCTCTCTACGTTTGTCAATTAATGCTTAAGGTTATAAATTCAAAATCACGGGGCTATTGTTCATAGCGTTCACATCGAAACTATTGGGCCAGTACTTGGGTATCTGCATAATATGCTGATCTCAAAAGTGACATTCAACTTATTTATAAGGTCTTTAGCTTCCGCACCCAATGCCAGGTGAGCACAGGCCTGTCACAAGCTTATCGTCATACAGCAAAACAACGTATATGGTACATTTTCAGGAAATTTACTACGAAATTTAAAGAAATCTTGCAACAGTTTTACAACAGCTGATTATCTTTCAACGTCTGATTTATTCATAAAACTACAATATTTCCAGCTCTGCTTCTTGTTTACTTTCTTTCTTTCTTTCTTTCTTTCTTTCTTTCTTTCTTTCTTTCTTTCTTTCTTTCTTTCTTTCTTTCTTTCTTTCTTTCTTTCTTTCTTTCTTTCTTTCTTTCTTTCTTTCTTCCTACCTTCTTTACTTCTTTCCTTCCTTCTTCCTATGATTTCGTTGAGCTGCCCAATAAGACTTTTATTATTAAAGTATATTATATTATAATGAAGTGAAACACATGGATTCGAACCCGTCGCCTTTCGAATGAAAGCTGTCCACTCTGACCATTGTGCCGCACAGGTTCTTGACAATTTCGGTCAGGTGGCAGACAAGTGGAAGTGGTGCTATAATCGGTGCTCTACCATAGAGCTAAGAAGAACATGTAATTACTATAAAAATTCAGTTGATATTGATAACAAAATGCACATCCGTTTTTTCAACACTTTACGTTTATTACGATTTGAAAAGAATATGCGATGCAAGTCTAATACAATGTTTATACTACTACTACTACTACTAATGATGATGCTGATTATAATAATAATAATAATAATAATAATAATAATAATAATAATAATAATAATAATGATGATGATGATGATAAAAATGATGATGAATGTATGATGATAATAATTCATTGCACACCTATTTTTTGGAAAAAATAAAATACAGCAAATGCAACAATATAATAAGGATGACCGTCATTTTGTTGAAGGTACGTCCTCTATAGTAAAATAATAGATTTCTTGTGTGATGGTAGTAAATGAATAAATAATTAAATGAAAAAGTAAGTAAATAAATAAGTAAATAAATAAATAAATAAATAAATAAATAAATAAATAAATAAATAAATAAATAAATAAATAAATAAATAAATAAATAAATAAACAAGCAAATCAATTAATTAATAAGTAAGTAAATAAATAAATAAGTCATGAAAGCCTGAAAAATTAACAATCCTTGTGCATTCAAGCGCATACTGATTTGAACGCGCCACCTATACTTCTAACGTACGCCGTCCTAGCCATTGAGCCACATACACATTTGTTTCATTTTGAAAGCCTATGTGCATGCAGAGGGTAGACAAATACAATCTCATTTTGCTTCAGATTCTGAAAATGCAAATTACAATCAGAAAGAATAAGATATGAACAACCCTGAAGTATAAAAATACTGTCATAAAACAAATAAAATGAACATATACCAAAAAGGTAATACAATCCATGCAGAGAGAATTGCAACTTTCTTACAATTGTCACATTAATGGTGACTATAATATAAAAGCACTGTACTATTATCAATATAGCTCTAAAATTTGGATTCATGGCTTCAATACAGTACAATACACAGAAAATATGAAATCTTGAGAGTAAATATATACTTGTATGTATGCTTTTTTTTTTCTTCCCCTTAAAACAACCAGAAGAAAGGACAACATGCCGAAATATTATCTGCAGAAGCTAAACATAGATTTCGGGCATGTTATATATTTCTGTATGATAGAGTAATTAAACTCTTAAAATAAAGCCCTTTTTGGGAGTTGGCCGCTCGCCTACATCTAGCCTACTTTAATGACCACCAACATCAAAATCCTAATTCAAAGGTTTTGTAGCTATATGCTGAACATTATGATTCAGTAGGTTACGCTGTGACCATTGAAAAGGTTTCAATCAATATGCGGCCTATTTTCCCCTCAGATATGTTTGTGAAGTCTGAAGCATTTACCCAGACTGTTTCAAAGAGCTAACGCCTTTTTGTATCCAAATTGTATTTAATTGTGTCTGAAACGCCCCCCCCCCAAAAAAAAAGGTTATATTTCCCTGTGAGGTAAATGATTTTGCTGAAGATTTGGGTACTTGCGTAAAGTTCAAAAGCATATCACTTGAGGCCTCTACTTTCGTCTATAAATAAATCCCAAATGAATCTCAACTTGTTGGTACATGATAAGTCCTTAAAAGCAGGAACTTCAGACAACTTGAGCCCACTTACCGCACAGATGCATTATGTGATACCCTAATAAATGGCAATTATAATTTAAAATTCTACACCAGTTGATGCGGAAAATCATAACATATTCGATGCTTTGAAGGTAGTATAGATGATACCACACATGAGCTATCTAGTGCCAATTAGTCTAGTAACTCTCTGGTCCTAGCACGAGAAACAAATGCTAACATACACACTTTGGAGAACAAGAAACAATAGTTTGCACATATAAATGTGTAACAATTTACACCAAATTCAACTTCACTCGTCACAAAGCTGGTGATGCATGACCGAGTAGAACAAGGTTCCCATTTAGATTTTATAATATCCGCTGACTAAGAGTTGTCGATACAAGCAGAGAAGTCACGTTGTTTCAGAATGTGTTGGAAGAATGTTATGTTAATTAACAAATCAAATGATTCAGCTTCATTCACTGAATACCGTTGGAATGCTCCTGGTAAAGTTTTACTATAAAATCCAATCACGTGTTTAGTGCCATTGACTTACGTTTCTCGATATTAATTCCTGTTGCTTGGCTACCAGTATCACTATAAATACATATTTTTTTTTTTTTTTTTTTTTTTTTAGGTACGACTAAAGCAAGGGTCTTCATTAATTGTTATTTGTTTATTTTGTGACAAGTAGTATCTTGTTCTTCACACCGAACCATCGTTCTGCTTTTATTTCAATCGATCTATGTAAAGGTTTCAAAATTCCTTCTGATCTTGAAGCACATAGATGGATGATCGGATCAATGCTCCGAGAACCCATTTTTCTGGGCCAATTAGGAATAAGGATTTCCGTGATTACTGCTCATCTGTCATTCGAAGCCTGTACACATGCTTACCCTTTGTTATTTATGGATGCTTTGGTGCCCCTTTATTCCCCTAATAACAATTGCGATGACAGATGTTTAAGCCGTGTATGTAAAAATCTGTTAATAAGTTCGTGAGTTGTTTAAGTTTTTCCTTTTTTTTTTTCTGGTCGAATATCATGTCATCATGACGAGATATGCAGAATTATCTGGATTATCCAATTTCGCTGAATCCTTTGTCTATTTGCAACTGCCATACACCACGAGACAAAGAGAGTACCATTAAACATCTTTATAAGAGTAATGCTTCCCTGCATAAAATGATGCAATCCCTGTTTATTGTTGTGCTGCCTTTTAAAGATATAGGGAAGGGAAAACACTTTGGCGTCTTTGACACTCAAAAGTCTACAAAATCAATTCGAATGCCCTGTTCGCTTGATTGCCCTCTGAAAATGAAGGACATGGGTGACTAGTTTCCTTCATTTCGGAGGTGAGGTATCGGAAATCCGTGACTACAGATTTGTCGCTGTTTTCCCATCCTGTCAATTAGCATGACCAGACTTGTTTATTGTTGATATCCTACCCTAAAATCCCTAGATTAAACAGCTTGTTCACTTCAGAAGTAATGAACTTTCTGTCTGCTTCCTAAACTGTGTACGCCTTGTAAAGCAAGGTCCGTACAGGCTAAGTTAAAATAAGGCCAGCTGTTACATTCGACTCACAGACTTCATTTTTTGGATGATCAAACTTTGGCAACACGTTTTCTTTCATACATGCTTTCTCAGGTTTGAATTGCCT
The DNA here is from genome assembly GCA_964020975.1 of Hermodice carunculata. Classification (NCBI taxonomy): domain Eukaryota; kingdom Metazoa; phylum Annelida; class Polychaeta; order Eunicida; family Amphinomidae; genus Hermodice; species Hermodice carunculata. The sequence goes on from OZ026621.1 coordinate 41,771,173, forward strand.
TATTCTGTAAAGAAATGTGTACACGAAGTACGATATAAAGACATATATATATATTAGTGTTTTTGACACTCCACAATTAAATAAAATGAACAAATTAAGGCTTGTTATGCTTAATTTTTCTCGATGTTAATGTTAACACCACATTTTTGCTACCTAAATATACGCTCTTTGGAATTTCAACCGGAGGTGACATGTGGACTCTTCACAGACCACCATCTTGTAGAAACCCTGTTGAATTATACTTAAATGTGTAGAATTGTTGTTTGGCATTTTGTTATTTTTGTCAGTTTGTCTAGTATTATACCTGATTTTCAAATCACTTGGGCGTCTTCTGCATTTGCTCCACTTGTGATTGTGGATTAAGCAATAATCGCAAAATATGACCTTGCCTTTCCTACCTGTACTATTGTCTGGACTTTGGCTACCAGATTTACTAGAGCTCCCCCCCCCCCCCGAAAAAAAAGGATAACTCTTGATTTGGTGAGGGCTTTTGTTGCAGGAATTTGTGCGTCCAGAGCTTGGAGAGTAGCTGCCTGACTGAGTACCTTCTCATGCAAAATGTTTCACCCTTTGCAGGACTCGGCGGGTTTGTTCGGACTCTTTTAAACTGGCATTATTGTTAACTTCTGAATTTTTTGTTGTGTCGTTTGGGACAAAGGCCACCTTTTTGCTTGCACTATTATTTTATAAATCAAAACAACATTGCACTCCTAATTTAAATAAGAAATGTCTGCAGTTCCGGTGCTGACAAAATAAACATAGACTGACATTTTGAGAGCAGAGAAGACAAGAATCTTTCGCCAGGTTATCTTCCCCACACTTCGTGCATTTGGCGGCCAGTTTAACCTTCATGCTGTGCCACTTTACTGGTGAGTCTATAATCGCGTCAAACTGTTTCACGTTCGAAAATTGGGAATGACTAGGACTAAATCGGTTAATTCATTTAGATTTCAGATTTACCATTTTTTAAGTGTCTTTTCTGCTATTTACATTCTAGCTAACCCCTGTAATTTTTTTCTTTTTTTAATATTTACTACGTTTTCTAACTCCGCATCGTTTGAGGTTGTGTCAAGCTTGTGGGCCTGTAAAAAGTCCAAGAATGAAAGAAATATTGCCATGCACAGAGCAGCTAATAATCTTCTCCGTTGGACTGATGTGGTACAAAATAGGTCTGTCTGGTTTCCAAACGAAATTCATTTGTAAACAAATTTTGAATGTGGAGAACCTCTTCAGTGAAGGTATGATTCAAAATCGGCTTTCGCTCCTCACATTTACATGTGCTGTAAGTTTAGGTCTTCACTTACCGAATACATACATATATAATTAGTGTAAAGTAAGTCAGTCTCTTTAAGAACACTTTAGAACGGAAGCATAAACTAATTTCTTTCAATCTGAGGAAAGTTGATACTCACGAGTATGTACAATTCTGGCGGGGTCTCTATTATGGCCTATTGTTGCGAGATATGGGGATACGGCAGACAAAAGTACTGCAGCAGAGTACATAATAGGGCAATACTTTTTTCCTAAGTGTACAGAAATTAGTTCCTATCTCGGCAATTCAAAGTTACATGGGCTGGAATAGACCAACGTACCGTAGAATATGTTCTTGAATATGGTCAGACTTTGTAGCTAGTTTGTGTGTTTGAAAGATGACAGGCTAACAAAGTGTATGATTGCGTGGGATAAAAAGAAAAGAATAGCAATTGGTGTGCAGAAATGGAACGTGTGTTTGGCTGCATAGATATGAATGACATACTTGAAGAGAAGCATTTATGTAATATTGAATGAGTGCCAAAAAAGTTATTAATATTGATGCAAAAGCAATGGCAAGACAGTGTCACATCTAGAAATTTAGAACATATGCTACATTTAAGGAGGTGCTAGAAACGGAAGATTGTGTGCAATTTTGTCTGCCTCGATGCCTAAAATCTTCGGTAGCTCAATTTAGAGCTGGTATTTTGCCGTTCCATATAAACGGAAGATGCAGAGGAACAGTAGTGCAAAATAGATTATATAAATGTTGTGATAATTTATCAGAATATAGAATTCATTGTGTGTGTGTGTGTGTGTGTGTGTGTGTGTGTGTGTGTGTGTGTGTGTGTGTAAAAGTGATGTATTTGCTAATATCGGGAAAATGGTATTTGATCCGGGAAGAAGGGAATGCGAAGATTTAGAGAGGAAGCTGATACAAGACAAATTTGAAGACTTGATAGCAAATGAAGGTGAACATTTAGCACAATATTCAAATGGCTCTTGGAGAAGGAGGATGGTATTTTGTATAGAATCGTCTCTTAGCTAAAGATATTATATATTATTTGCAAGTGACACATTAGCCAAATGGGCTTGGAGTGCTTCTGTTTGTGTTTTATATATAATTTGTTTTGAATTGTTGCACATGTCACTATAATAAAAATGTACACACACGCATACATACATACATACATACATACATACATACATACATACATACATACATACATACATACATACATTCTACTTGTAATACTGACAGGGGGGTTTCTGGTAAATGTGCCCTGGTTTCATGTTGACCGTGTCAAATGCTATATATATAAATAGATTTGAGACTCTTATATAGTTGAAATTTTGGTGAAGCAATGAAGTTGTGGGGTATAGAATTAATGGGGTTTTTTGTTTGTTTTTTTTTTTTTTTTTTTTTTTTTTGTTTTTGTTTGTTTGTTTGTTTGTTTGTTTGTTTTTTTTGTTTTTTTTTATAATTTTTTTTGTTTTTTTTTTTATTTTTTTGTTAGAAGCAAAGGTTCTATTTTGTATTGGCATTTCCCATTTTGCCATTCGTGCTTTGTTTGTTTGTTTGTTTTTATTTTGTTTTTGAGTTTTTTTTTTTTTTTTTTGTTTTTTTTTTTTTGTTTTGTTTTTTTCGTTTTCTTTATTTGTGAGGGTCCCCTTCGTCTTTATATGTTTCGTTCGTATTCTTAATTTACCCAGTTTACCATGGTATTGTTGATCCAGTTCGCTGATCGGTTTATTGTTGGCGGCAAGGGATTATGGTTTTTGGTATAAAAGAGCGGGGTGGCGCAAGTTGATGCGGTCTTTTATAAAAAGATCGGAGATACGTTTTTGTGAAGGACTGCGTGAAGTTGGAGCCGATAGTGAAGCAGTATATCCGTTTGTTCCTGAGCACAGGGTTGTTGTAAGTATAGGTAACAGTCGATTCTGTACTTTAAGTCGGCTCTTCGTGGCATTTGTGTACTTTTCCGTATTCTGTATGGGGTAGAGTGCTGGGGATGTTATTTTCATTTGTTGCTTTATATATGGCCTAGCATATGAACTGGCAGATGTTTCTCTGGACGTTGGTGGTTCTGGTCACGCTGGAATTTGGTTTACCTCAGGGGTCCATTAATTCCACGGAAGTGTGCGTTAGTTTGCATCAGGAAATAAACTTAATTAATGTGTATATGTATATATATTATTCACGTAGGTTGCGCACGCGTGTAAATGAAATAAAATATTTAAATGTGCTGGAAAAAATGTGTAATAAGATATACGTGCATTAATTTAGGCTGTATTCAACATTTGTAAAGATATAAGCTCGCGTTTCCTTATTATGCGCGTCACGGAATAGTTTTTCTGCTAATATTTGCATTGTTTATTATTCGCCTTACTTTCTTGTGAGTAATGTTTATAAAAAGTTTCAAAATGGTATTGATTTTGATGGGTTATGATTATGATTGATTAACATTTGCAGTTATGTCTTGATTACGCAAGGCGAGATGTTGCATACATTTAATTTTCTTTTATTTCTATAAAACTGTAAGCCAGATTCGCTCCAACCTTGGCCACGATATTCCTTATTTGGGTGTCTACCAAGTTTGTTCCCATAGATACACGTCAGTGATTTCTGGATTTGTTCATATGTTTTGGTTAATTTTTGAAAGAAACTTCTCTTCTAAAACTGCTCTTCCAATGGATTCGATATTGCACATGAAGACGTCTGGCAAATTTCAGACCGCAATTGTTCAATAAAAGGTGTTGCAACAAATAGCTTTCAATAATTCAAGGAATGTTTTTTGTAGTTTCGCTTTTTTTTAGTTCTTCTCCAAAGCCATCCCTCAAATTGTTGCATCCTCAGCAGAAATAAAGCTTGTGGAAAGGTCAAACATGTGTTCTTAAATGGTGATCCCTATTTTTAACGAATTATTCAATTTTGGTACCTTTCAGCTAGGGCACGCATCTGCATTGATAAGCATGTAATTCAATGGTGAATGTATTATTGTGTTTTTTGTCTTTGACGTATGATAGTTCCAATATCATTTTAAGTCAAGTTGGCCCATTTCACTATGCTTTGTCCTTCATAGGTCAGGTAGGCATGGGCTCACACCAAGGCATCTTGTTCAAAGCAAGCATGTAATTTTGGTAACTAAATGCATTTTGCTATGTGATAACGTAAACACATGAGAGACCACCCTTCAATGCAGGTACAAAAACAAACGTAGTTGATTGGCGTTATATGACGGGATAGAAATCATTGCTACATATAGTACAAACATCATTTTCTGGCAAATGTTTGCCATTACAAAACTAACTAAAATAACCCATCCACATAGTCTCATTCAAAGACATGGAACTTATAGTTTAGTCTGAAGTCTGTAAGTCTTATTCAGTTGGAGACCGTCAGAGATGTCCACTAAGAAAGGATATCTGGCAAAATATTGCTCAAATGCAGTGGCCAATGACTTATTACCCTCTCCTCATCTGACTCTTCCGAACAGTTTACCTCAAAATTGCGCCACTTAGCTGCTGGAATACATCTGACAACGGCACAACGACACTTGGAATGATTGCACGTTCGGTAAACGTATATGGGAGGAAAATGGAATGCATTTCATTTAATAATTACTTCCTAAAGGGTCGGGAGTTTTTCTTGAGTGGATAGTTGTTTACCCACAAATTACACAGAAACAATTTTAGGTTCACACGCACACATGTATCCACACACACCTATATATATATATATATATAGAGAGAGAGAGAGAGAGAGAGAGAGAGAGAGAGAGAGAGAGAGAGAAAGAAAGAGAGAGAGAGAGAGAGAGAGAGAGCTCTAAATCTTGCATGAGCGTCTGACCTGTGCTTATAAGTGTTTGCAACAGAAAATTATCACATAATCATCCAAGGACAAGTGAACTACGTTCCGAGACCTAAAAGTTCTAATCGATGCCATTGTTGACATGACCCTCAATTATCATCCTTGGCCATCCTCGCATTAGAACGTACACTTGATGGACAGTCAGCATCAGTTAACCACTGTTTTTCTTCAATACTGTCCGGGCTTTGTTATCTACTGAGCCATAGGGGGAGATGAGTAATCGAAATGTCTTTTCCCAATTTTAGGCCCAACCCATGTTAGAATATTGGACAAAAAGCATTCTTGCGCGGTACATTATAAACAGCTGCAGGTAGCCAGCCACTTATTATGACGGCATGCAATCATCACTAATATGATCTGTCCTTTAAGGCCATGCTTTAGTTGATCATCGAGACACATAGAACCTTCTTGGAAGAAGCCCAAGATGAGCTACACCGAAGGCACTGACATTTTGGTGGGTGATAATGGTTTCACTGGGCACTTGGAAAGAAAGAGAATAGCAAAGACAGGAGCAACAAAGTTCAGACTCCTGTTGCAAGTCATATGCTAGAAGTTGAAAAAAAAAGGTATAGGCAATAGTGAAAATATGAGGCAGAACTCGAAGCATTTCAAAAGAACAACTAAGTCATTAAAGTAACTTTAGTTGGATAATCATATAGCAGAATTTGAAAATATCAATTTAAGTAAAATTCAAGAAAAAAAAATGATGATCTTCTAAAGACCCATGAAGAAGTAATCGATATTCCGTTGGATCATTGTGAGAAAGATACAGACAATAGGGAAAAATATGAGGCAGAAATCTAACCATTTCAAAAATAAAATCGATAATGAGGTCCTTTAGAGTAAACACCACTTTGCAAAGTTTTGATGTTGATCATGGCCACGTCACAATATATCAAATAAGCAATAACACATAGTTAATGTTGTACATTGGTAGGAAAGTCTGTAACAAAGGTGCGTTAAAGCATGTTGTTAGTTACGTCTACAGAACTGCAGCCTTCCTGGGATTCTCCAATCAACAACAACAACAAAAAAGAAAAAAAAAAAAAACAGAAACAAAAACAAAAAACAAAAAACAAAAAAAACGAACAAACAAAACAAAAAAAGGACACAAAAACAAAAAATAAAAAAAAAGACACAAAAAAATAACAACAACAACAACAACAACAACAACAACAACAACAACAATAACAAAAACAACAACAAAATGTTCTAACAACATACCATCAACATACACCTCAGGAATAAACAGTTTACGGACCAATAAAAATCAGCATGAAACCACTTAGATGTAAAAGATTTCTTATCTAGTCACACAGGTAGACACATTCCAAGAAGTAGTAGCACAGGTGCCCGATTAACCACATAAAACACAGGACAGTAACAAATAAAAAACAGTCGGCATATGTCCATACATTCCCAGTCTTAACAAAACTGATAAGCACGACAGTTAAAACTCTCAAATCTATACGAGAAAACATTAAGGCTAAATGAAGAAACTAGGTGCATGGAGTCTGCGGTGCAAGTAGCCGTCACAGTACGAGTTTCAACTACATATGTCAAGCTTGTAATACAAGGTTCAATAGGCAAGTTTAGGAATTCTACTGGAAATACCATGCCTGCTGTCTCAAAATTCAGGTTTTCAAAAACATTAACAGATGTGCTTACATAAAATCAATGACAGACACACACACACACACACACACACACACACATACATATATACATACATACATACATATATATATATATATATATACATATTTATGTATATATATATATATATATATATATATATTTATCGATAAAGGCACGTATAACATATCTAAAAACCTTAACTGCAGCATTATCCATGAATTTTTTTAGGCCCAGTGTGTAACCAAACTGCGTAAAAGATATCTTTTTATTGTCTGATCATTCTGAACTGTAAGGCTAGTTATCAACATGTTTTCACCAATGCCGTTAAGAATTCCCAAACACAATGTGGAACGCAGGGTATCTCCAGGTACATTGCGTATAGTTTACCTTCTACTTGCAAGCAACAAGTAAGTAAACTGAACATCAGGTGGACAATGAAATTATTAAATTTTAGTGTTTGCATTAAGGCTAGACGCTAGTAACATAATCATGGTGCTTTATTCCGGTTATTTTGAGTGTTCTAATTTTACACAATGGAGTTTTTTTTTTCACACACACTTAAAATAAAATATATTTTCAAGTCTACCTACATTTATTTTGAGACAAAGCAAAACCTGCACAACACATTTGTGGCAATTGTTGCTATATACATTATTAAATTCGTGTTTTGCACATTGCAATATATTTTTCTGATCAATTTTTACTATTACACAAAAATATAACAATCCTCTTTCGAAAAACTTTCTGACGAAACAGACTTTACAAAACCTGTACAATAAATAGGCAACAGATAATGTCTTTAAAACGTATAATAACGTAGTACTATTATATCACGTCTGAATGACATCTAGTTGACACGACTAATTATGCAAAGCATGCTGCAATTTTGACCACTACATGCTAAAGTAGATAACAATTGATGGTAGTAATGCAAATAGTGATGGAAAAGGTAGTTAGTACATTTCCATTAACACAGTCAAGATTCAAGCTGTATTCTTCTAGGAAGTGTGTGTAAACAGGCTCATTGGGGCAATAATGCCAATCTGCAGTCTTCATTGACGTAGTTTGGTAGACATATTTGTCCAACTTTGCATCAATATATAAGCAGGAAATCACTTCCAGCACATAAGCCAACACATTTTCTCACTAACATTGGCATTCTTACTCTATTACACCAACCTCTCACTTCCGTTTTTGCACATGTTGCTGCTTGAGGCCTTGTGCAATGCCTATACTTCCGATACAAGGATCAGTTTAGAGCCACGTTAATCCATCACACCTCACCTGCACACAATGTTCTGACTTGTCAGAAGTGCTTGCATGGCACATTTTGGGCATCTTGGTAAAACTGGCTGTCCTGTAAAATAATGTCTTCTTGATTAGGTAAAATGCCTGGGCCAATAAACATGCACGTGTTTACATATAAACTCTTTCAATATGCCAATTACGCTATTATCCTGCCTGGAAAAGTGACTTCACTCTTAAACTGGATGTCACAGAGTCATGCGTTCCTGACATGATGAATCAGTATACTAAATTAATTGAAACTTTTGCAGACCATATCTATACTAAGGTTGGAACTCAAGACTTACATAACATATTGTCTAAACACAGGCATACTCCGTACAAATACAGTTTTTGTCAATTCATACATATTTCTCAAATAATATTCAACATATAATGACCAAATTAGTGCTAATGTAATGTCAACACAGGTATCTGCAAAAAAAAAAAAAAATTAAAATAAAATAAAATAAAATAGAAAAAAAAATGCCAAGAAGGTTTCGTAACTATATCTGTTTGTTAACAAGTGCGATAAACACATTGGAAAACGTATCCTTTTGTACAGTTGCTCAAGCTTGTAAGACTCTTTACTTTTGATACATAGTTTAAAAGGAAATGATCATTTTATAGACCATCACTGACACGTTTTTGTTCCGGAAATATTTTACAGTAAATTTGTTTTTTAGTGGAATAAAATAAACATGTGAGACAGATTTTTAGAGCAGTTATCCATTTGCTAGTTCAGTTATCAAGATGCAAAAGTAACCATGATTCATTGCCTGCTGATTAAAGTATATTTTTTTTGTACAGGCGCTTAAAGTACTAAATTTGTAAATATGAAAGACAACATATGTTTCTACCAAAATATTCCAAGTCTTAAAAAAGTTCATATAATAATAATAATAATAATAATAATAATAATAATAATAATAATAATAATAATAATAATAATAATCATAATAATAATAATAATAATAATAATAATAATAATAATAATAATAATAATAATAAAATAATTATAATAATAATAATGATGATAATAATGATGATAATAATAATAATAATAATGATAATAATAATAGTAATAATAATAATAATAATAATAATAATAATAATAATAATAATAATAATAATAATGATAATAATAATAATAATATTAATAAATAAATAAATAAATAAATAAGTAAATAAATAAATAAATAAAAAATAAATAAATAAATAGATAAATAAATAAATAAGTAAATGAATAAATAGATAAATGAATAAATAAATAAATAAATAAATATCGATGGCCATTGCCTTCAGATTGTATGCTGCAATTATTTGGACCCGATGGAATTCAAAACATGACTTATAGGCATTCAAGGGAAATATGATATAGGGTCGTTTGGTTAATATCATAAATTATAGAAATGAGTAGCATGTGTGAAAATGGCAAAAGTATTGCTTTTCATTCACCATTGCCAAAGTACAGAACAATGCAGAAATATATAAATACCATAATACACATTGTTTATTCCAGTCTTTTTAGTTCTAATCCACTCACACTGTTCTTCTTCCACTGCAGTATTTCTTTGCATTTCTTTATATGTTTTTATCTTCCACACACAAATGTGTAGACTTTATCTTTGAAGATATTTATAAGTGATGTTCGGAATGTTTCTAATATCTGAAAAAATTTAGCACTAGTGTTAAATACCGATTATATGTGAGTGGTCCATGGCAGAGTCAAAACGAAATAGTCCTTTTGTTATATACAATTGACATATTGTGTATCCTTTGTGGTTGGAACCTGAGTCCACTCGCAACTCATAGTTAGTTTATTCTCCACATCAAGATTACCAGGGCATAAAATTTAGAATAAAATCTCTAATTGACGTTCTGAATATTCAAACTCTGTACATTAAAATTAATAGGTACTGATCTGTATGTTTTGTTTTTGTATTTTTTTGTCTGTTGCTCTAGATGGCTTGTACTATAATGTAAATACTGGTCCCAATGAACTCTCAATTTAACGATGCATCGCGTCTGTCACGCTGATCATTACAACTGAAAAAAGGAATCCCCACACCTTTTGTCTATAATCTCACAAACTTTTCAAAACTCGGTATCTTTAGAGTTCGGCAGGCCATACCAACGTGTTTGTGCATACGCACTGCAGAACTACTTCTTATTACAGAAATATCATAGTTCATATGACAGTTATAAGAGAGGACTTTTATTATATCGAATCTTGTTCTTCTTTCCTTTTTATTGACATTCCAACTTTTAACTTATTAACTTTTATCGCACGTTTGATACAAATGAGCATACTTGTTTTTCACACGACCTGTCTATCTTGACCAAGTTATCCATACAGTCAATGTGACTTGGTGACACATAATTGTGGCTGCACCAACGAGATAGGGACAGGTCATATGACGCTTTATGTTTTATTCTTTTTTTAATTTTTTGTACTGGTTACTGTACAGCTTTTCCAGGTGCATGATCACGTTGTTTGGAAACAAATTTGTGTGCACAAACAATCATCATATATATATATATATATATATATATATATATATATATATATATATATATATATATATATATATATATATATATATATATTAATCTAACCTTTAGTTGCTCTATCTGCTAGATACAATGACAGTGTGCTTCAGAATAGAGTTATGATAAATGATTCAGACATATTACGGTTGTGCTCAACTGATAAAAACTTCAAGAAAAAAAAGCCATGCTAAAGTACATTGACCCTGTACAAATACACTCATCTAACATGAGAAAGCTTCAAACAGTTGTTTTAGTATCTTTTTGTGTTAATGGCAACAGGAAATGTCACTCTACATGTACCATAAATAACATAGAGAAAACTTATTCAGTGGGTGTATCAATTTGAGGTTTTTCCCGCTATATATTGTGTACAGGTCCTTGTTCAGCACTTATTTGTTTGTGTAATTACTGGAAAGAAGCATTTAGTCTCGTATCTATGTGATAAGCATAGGGAGCTTTTATATTGTGGAGCCCTGTGGTCCAGCTTCTTTTCTTGTGAAATCTTATGTGTACCCTCCGTGGGCTGCACATTATAAACTTTGATAAAGTGGGGCAATAATGCAAAAATTATAACTAGAAGTTCATCCGATTTGTTACTTACATGTACATCAAAGCAATTTAATCTAACTCAGGCAACTCCTTGAAAGGAACAAGTAAATTTATAATTCATTGTGGTTGTGTTTGAAAGAAAACGCAGTACTGTGTTTATCAGTTCCTATCTATGTGATTACCACAAAGGGTGTCATTCAAGACGGGCTGTATCAAATACGAATAATGAAAGAAGAATTGTACTTCTAGTCTTATGCAGTGACAAATGACATCGAACCACGCAGTCAACGTTCATTATACTTGAATGCGTAGCAATTAAACATTTGCAGTTTTCGATCACACAATTACACATCCCATATGTACAAATTGAAGTATATGGTCACAACTTGTTGGCCTTTTTGCGCATAATGTGTTGTTTCTGGAATGAAAAAGTTTATGCCACAAAAATATTGGAGACATATCACCACAAATGTTATAAATATGTTCAGAGAAATATTACCCATAGTCATAAATTTCAAACAAAAAAGACATGAAGGAGATCAAAGACTCATTAAAACACCATCACTCATCTTCCAGTAGCAAAGCAAAGAAAAAAAATCCACTCCTGACCTCAGACAAGCAGTCCCCCATAAAACACAACTGGTGGATTTAAACTGGTCTTCTCAACCTTTGAAATATTCTCATTAACCACAGATATTGGTGTTTCCATAAAAATTAGGCCCAGCCATTTAGAACTCAATTTTCATCACTTACAACATATAACAGTGTAGAGCATATGTTAAGCTGTGCCATTGATTCTCACCATGACAAGATATTTCTTAGAATCAGGGAAAAATGGTTAACTCATTAATAGAAATAAACATTATATTTTGCTTTACCGTTCAAACTAAATTAAGCATTGATCAATTAATTGGAAAATATTAGAACTTGAAGGAACACTTTTTTTTGCGAAAAATGCACCGACATTGCCATTAGTTACATATAATATATATACTCTTTCATCTTTAACAGCCATAGCGGGTATATATATATATATATATATATATATATATATATATATATATATATATATATATATATATATATATATATATATATATATATATCGCCTGCAGTACTTAATAAATCTTGATATGAAGATCAATGGATTTCAAATTTAAGCTATGTACTTCAATCATCAATTTAATATACCTTGTTTTGTTTTTCTTTTTTTTTTTTTTGTGTTTGTTTTGTTTGTTGTTTAAAGTGTTGTAATGTAAAGTTCAAGCTGATTTGTGGAGCTGGTTATATGTTGTTTGTAGAGAACCTTTTTCTGTCTGGTGCCGCACAATACGAAGCATCATGGCCAGCAGCCTACCGAGGGACAACAGACTCTCATTAGTTCCATTGTTGGATGAAGTAGTAAGTGATGCACGGCATAATGCGGGCACTGGACCCTGCAAAGTAAATATCCGAGCTTTTTACATAGAAAGATTGAAGAAAATCATTGCTGAACGCCGTGGACAAGACTCTTCCTTCTGTCACCAAAGCAACCAGTTTACATGAGAACTTGCTCATAGTGCAATATCTAGGAAACTGATTTTTTGTTTATACTGCGCACATGTAATGATGTTGTCTGTGTTTGCTCTGCAATATGCAAAATGAATACAACTCTGTTTGTATTAGTCAGTCTGATGCCAATAGCTTAAGGTATATCCTGCTTAACACACATCCTTAATGATATGATGGCCTGTCTCCCAATCAGATTTTGAAGCACATTAACTGTTTTCTTTTCCTGTGCAGACAACAAATGCATGTCCCTATTTCTTATGAGCGAGTTCAGTGTGCTTACAGTTTGTATGAAATTCAACCCTAAATGTAATCTGGACAAGTTCTTCCTGCATCGTGGCGTACACACAAATAATTATACCCCTCTCCCTGTCTAAACAGGGTAAAATCATCAAAAATGTCCCTTTTCATATCAGTCAAACTCCTTCAGACAGTGTTTTAGCCATATTTCCTGTTTGGCCATTTCCTCTTTAATCAAGACTAAACCTACAGCTACCTAAATTTGGTTTGGACGCCTATCGACTGAACCATTTTAAGAATTAGCTGTTAAGATTGCACATTTTCTCTGATGGGCTTCATCTACAATTTTCATGAAAAATGTCTTAATGCTGAGTTTCATCCAACATTATGCTGCACGAAATATTCTGCCTGAGTTGTTGCTGATTTAAATGCTTATCAAAAGCAAAATGCTTATTTGGTCGTCATTCGCGCTAAAGATTTCGAGGTGTCGATGTCCATGGTTATCAAAAGCAAAACACATGTTGGTACGAATGGATTGTTGAAAAAAAATGATTAGTGCTTTTTTTATCAAGTTTTCGTTTAAAAGTGTTTGGTTGCAATGCATAAAGATTTTAGCAAAGTGTAATTTCAGAAGGATCTCATTTTCCCACGTTTATGTGTATAACTAAACAAAATGGGTTGTGTTATTTCCAGTTGCTGCCCCTGAGTATATATAGTATTCGGATACAAACTCTATGGATCACAATATTTGTCTTGTATAATTCCTGGGTCTTCTGACAATTTGATGAGTAGTACATCTGTTTTCTACTGTGTCACAATGAGGTCATTGGTAAATTACAAGCAAACTTCGAAATTTTTTATTGATGTGAATGCAAATTAGCACAATTCATTTACTGGTACCCAAATATGGAAAGTTGCATGTGATGTCACATCCAAACAAGCCACGTGTAGTGTTCCCATGTTAATAACAGTCGAGACTTAAGCCACAAAATATACTTTTGTTTAATGACAACATCACAGAGGTAAAGCTACAAGTTTATTTCATACAATAATTAAAACACAGGACAGAAGGAATTAGTATGTGTCATATTGCAGCAACAAATGTGTAAGAATTGGTAACTTTTGCTTTCAATGCAATTTTCTCTGAACTGTTTTCTGCACAACTTCTGCAATTTGTACCTGGCCTCACAAACGTTAGAATTGCCCTATCACATTAAGATTAACGGACATTAAAGAAAATATCATATCCAGGAACGGTTCCCAGGATTTTTTTTTTTCATGACAACCGCTGCCATTGCTTTTAGAACAATTCATAGAAGGTAAATGAAAAACCTGTCAGGACTAAACATTTTATAACAACAGTAACACCTGTCCTTGCAGACACCTGTCTACTGTGGACACCTGCTTAGTGTGCACGGTTTTGGCCAGAACCGAATTTTTTAAAGTCATTTCCATATTGGTGATACCTGTCTACAGTAGACACCTCGTTGTTGTGTATTGCGGACACTGTTTAGGGTACCAAATGCAAAAACAACCTGTCTATTGCGGGCACAATATATCATTTTTTTTTTGGCAACTGTTATGTTCCAAGCTGTACAATGCCGTGCATGTTAAGCTTGAATCAAAGACGAATTAATCCATTGTTCAGTGACCTGAACACATACTAAGCTCACTCAGCAAAGCAGTAAGGCTGCACTGCCTCAACGAACATGCCAGGTGTCTCTGAGCACTAGTGCTGCTGTTGAGTGGCGTTGCTCACACTTTCTGTCTATCAAACAATTAAGCTCCATATATCAATTATTAAGCCTAAAACAAAGGACCCACTGAGACTCATGTGAAGTTATTCACAATTTGTAACAGTGGCACATACAGTTATACTCTACTCAAATTATAAGATATCCCTGTGGTATGTTTGTTGTTTTTTTTCTGTTAGTGAAAGAAATTACGCAAACTTCGTGTAGCCTGTTAAACCCTCACATACACATATTTTCCCTTAAAAAAATAAAAACTGTAAAATCCCAAGTTAAGATGAGTTGGAGTAAAGTGTCAGGGGTATAATGTACAAAAACTGGGAGCAAATGCTGTATGATCACTTGTGCAAAAAGGATTTACAAAACAAACAATAACTTAACATTATTTTCATACATGAACCTGCACTGGTTAAATATATTTCAGCCATTTATATTGGTTAAAATTTGTTTTGTTGCAATGTCATAAAGTTATCTAACTTTGAGTTTTTCCTTTTTATTTTTATTATAATGATTAAATGGAATAAGATGGGTACACATGTGCATATTTTATGAGAGTCTATACAAGTTCACCTCCTTTGATACAAATGTACTCTGAGATCCCAAAAGTTCAGCCCCTTCCTATTGTGGACACCTGTCTATTGCGGAAACTTTTGTCAGAACCACAGGTGTCCGCAATAGACAGGTTTTACTGTATTTATTTAGGTTATTTCAGAACTGAATTTGATCCTTGGTTGGATATATATTTTCAATTTGTTCTGATTTCAACTAAGGGAAAAAAAACAATTTTGTGTGACTTCCGCGTCAAAAATGTGAAAATCCTACAAAGTCAGTAAGAATGTTATGAAATCTCAAAAAAAAAAAATGGATGTGTAGTAATCAGAAAATATATAAGTTTAATGTTCTTGTGGAAAAAATAAATGGGTAATTGCGACCCAAAGTTGCCAGTCTCACTGCGCACTAACTTCACAGCTTCCACCTTGAAGAATACTCGGAATAGAAGCATGAAAGATTTCACAGTCTACCTAGTCTATCTGTTGATGGATAATTATTTTTTTTTGCAATCTGAGGAAAGCTAATATACAAGAGTATGTACAATTATGGCGGAGTCTCAGTTATGGACTATTGCTATAAGATATGGATTTAGATTTCAGATGTTTCAAAGAGCATATATTTAGGTAGCAATATTTTTTCTGGGTGTACATAAAAAAGTTCTTATTTTGTAATTCAAGGTTGCATAGGCTGGGTTATCCGAATGTAGCGTAGATATTTGAATATGTTCAGACTTTGGAACTAGTTGGTGTGTCTGGAAGATGAAAGGCTGATGAACAATATATTTGAATAGGATATTAAACAAAGGGATAACAACTGGAATGCAGAAGTTTTAACGTCTGTTTGGCTACATAGATATGACTGACATACTTGAAGGGAAGCCTTCATGTAATATTGAATTAGTTCCTACAAAAGTTATTAATATTGATGGAAAAGGAATGGCAAGAGAGTAAAAATCGGCCTGTAGACAATCATTTCAATCATTTATTGTATTGTAACATTTCTAGGTACATGATCTTTGTAACTATGCCTGGCTACATCTATATCATAGATAGCTGTACTGTGTACCTTCTATGCTGTCACTGAGCAACTCCCAACCTGCTGTCCAAATGGCTAGTGTCATTTAATACAGCTAAAACTAGCACTATGATCTTTTCCAGGAAACATATTTTAACAAACCATCCAGGTTTGATTTTTATGTAAAAAACACTTACAGAACAAGCAGCAAAATAGATACCTGGGATAAGTTTTATATTCAGCTTTAAGTTGATCAAGTAATATTAATGATTTGGTTACAACACATATAGAGATGGTCAATACTATGAACTATGTACAGTTTCGGTTAACGAGGCGATTTTTATAAATTTTGTACTTCTCTTTTATCCGTTCACCTCTGAAACATGGTTCTACTGTCAAAAATTAGAAAAAGGTAAATTTGGCTGCTGCAAGAGTAATTACGAGAGCCACAGTTGGGGCTAATCATGATCTATTTAATCAGGAATCGGAATTTGAAATAATGTCAGAAAGAAGAAGGAATCATAAATTAATCCCTTTATACAAACTGTTAAATGGCTATACACCTCGGTTTTTGAGAAATTTACTACCAAGATCAGTTGCTCTGTGGAACCCATACAATGGGTTCAGTTCATTGCCTTTGGAAAGACTTATTTATACCATCGTGATGCTGAGTTTCTGGATGATTTTTAAAATAGATTCAACCTTAACAAGTTGAATATAAATCCAATATTTTACAATGGGAGCAAGCGAGTAGCCGTTTTACACGCGCATTTGGGCGTAAAATGTACAATGCTTGAAGCAGACTTGTTTTACAATGGTCTTGTTGGCTTGACTAGGTGTGCCTGTGGTAGTGCAAATGAGGACACTTTTTGTATTTGTTCCAGTTTGCAAATTTAAAGACACCGAGATAGACGGCAAAATATTGCAATCCCTTTGGCACCTAGGCACCATTTATGGTCCAAAATTGATTAAAAAACCTGTAATTTTAAAGATACCAAACAATTTGTCATTCCATTATTCTTCCAAAAGAAAGGGGGGGGGGCAGTCACATGATTCGTAAAAGTATCTATATACGAGTAACGAAAGACCTAATCAGTATGCATACCTCATTGCTCTTTTATTTTCTATTAGTGATGTCTTGTCTTGCCAACACATCTCCTTGTGTGGCTTTGCTGATTTACATGTTAGCATGTGATGATGTCCACTCAGGGTAATAGCGCCTTTCTGTTGTATATAGTCTTCCTCTCTGTTACTTTTTTCATGCGGGGAAGGGATTTACGTGTATATAGGGTTATACCCTTTTTCCCAATCGCCCTTTTCGAATAGATTGAGTTGAAAGCAACCTGTGGTCCAAACCCAGCTAAGTGGTCTTCCAGGCTCTTCAATCATATGACCAGGGGAATAAACCTTCTGGTCCTACCCTTATAAAACCAGGACAGTATAATTTGTATATCTTACAAATAAGATATTAATGATTAACATATATGAAAATCATATATGATCCCATTAAAAATGTGTTATACGAACTCATTTGTGTCACATAACGAGTCAGGTATCAAGTATGAATGTGGTAATAATGTTCATTGTTTATCTTACCTTATTTGACTTTTCACTACACCCTTGACATGTCAGAGCTATTTCACAAACAAGTACAAAACATACCACATGTCTTGTGTAGCTCTGAACACACAAGAAGGGAATGAAAAGAAAAGAAGAGCAATAAATTCTTCCTACACCGTATAGCCAATCCAGTTGCGGTCATTTTCAAATTTCATATCTTCATTAATTATGATTATTATTATTATTATTATTATTATTATTATCATCATCATCATCATCATCATCATCATCATCATCATCATCATCATCATCATCATCATCATCATCATCATCATCATCATCATCATCATCATCATCACTAAATTCGATTCAAAACATTTCATAAGACAAGGCTTCGGGAGCCAAACGCACTCGTAAATGTGTCATCATTCTGAAAACATGAATAATCTTTTGCAGCCTTGAATTCCCCCGTTATGCTTCTTATATGATGGCAGCTGGTTGTGTTTGCCTTCTATTTTGTAGACATCCCGCTTGAATCAAAATAATATATAAACATGAAGAATACGCAATATATAGGTAAATACCACATAACACGTGTTCTTATGTTGGAAAGACTTTTAAAAAATCTATATACATATATATATGTATATATGTATATATATATATATATATATATATATATATATATATATATATATATATATATATATATATATATATATATATATATATATATATACATACATAATAGTTAACATCAGTTGGTATAAAATTTTTAAAATCATGGAGAATAGCGCATTTTAAATATCTTATTTTTACTATTTTGTTCCTGTTATCATGACGCTTGCTGCATATTGCGTTCGCCACAGCAAGGGAGCATTGCATGCAATTGCTTGTCTTATAGACTGTATTTCAAACTATGCATGCAGTGAAGGGGGGGGGGGATAATATATCATTGGCAATGGGCAACAGCCAACCGGATGGCTGCAATATCAAGTTTTATCAATGTTAGTTTCAGCACTAACCACAGCTGTATGAAGCAAGAAGCATTTCCTTATAAGGTGAATAAGATGTATCTATCAAAAAGAAACAATGATTTCGTGTTTCCATTCTTTAGATTTAAAAGAAATGGTTTGGAATGTTTTTTTTCCAGTAAAACACTTTTCAGTCATGATGACATTGTTTAAGAATTCACTCACAGTGCTAGCATCTGAGCATGATAAAAGATGGCATCATGCCTTATTGGACAGGCCTTATAAGTTTAAAAAATCCGCCCAGCGAAATAAGTACTGAATCTAATTTTAAAAGATAATATACGGATCACAAGGCCAAGCTAAATTAATGTGATGTACTGGGTGGTACCATGAAATATTGTGATATACTCAACATAAGTTTAGAGCAGAGGCCAGACATGAATCGCCGAAAATTGTTGAAGCTCACCATGTCATTAAACACACTAAATAGTGATGCAAATGCATGGTTTGTTTGTAGTTTACATGATGCCTGAATGACGACCCTTCGACTAAGTAGGTGTGCACTACTGTATGCACCAAGGACAAGACACTTTATGAAGTGACTTATGTAAGCTATTCTGCAGACATCATCACCCGGGCGCGTTCTAAGGACGGTATTGAAAACTAGGTACGAAGTCCATATTGCTTATCTCAGAAATAGAATGCAGTTCTGGTGGCAGGTGTGAATGTTAATCTTTATCATATTTTTAAATGGCAAGCAAATTGCTTTCCAATGCATCATCCATGCAAATTAATATTTCGACTTTAACTGCACCAGATATAGCTGAGCAGCTAAATTTTCAAATTTTCCAGAAGGCTAATTTTCAGTTTTCGTTCAACAGGACAAATACCCCGCTGGATTTCGAATCAACCAAAAGATAAGAACCTGAAATTTAAGGTAAGGTTGGGTGTATTATCAATTGCATGGTCAATTTGTATTTGTTTTGGTTAACATGGCAACAAAATTAAGTTTTAATGAAATGAAGGGAAAAGCACCTTATTAACCATAACTTTATACACATAAAAGGTACCACTTCACAACTTTTCATCAGCATTCCTACTATACAAGCGTTTCACAAGAAATCAGTTCAAGATAGTAAAGGTCAACAGTCAGTTGTCATGGTAACAGAATGTTTGTAAAAATAACTTAAATTTGCAATTTAACATTATAAACATTTGATATTAAAATGTAAAGATATACTTTATGCACTGAAAGCGAGGTCAATTGAGGGACGGAAGAATGAGCAGTTTTATGTGGATATGCCAATTCGTCACATGGCTAGTGCTGCGCAATGCTGAGAAATGATACAAGTGAGAATAATGCTGGTAAATCTTCCCTTTAAGAAAGTATTACCTAGATAAATGTGGTATGAATTGAAAGATAACAACCTGAAGTTAAAGGCGATGTTGACTGTACTATCATTATATTGGCCAATATGTGTTTTTGTTGGTTACCATGTTACCGACGATTAGTTTTTGGAGTGATCAAGGAAAAAGACATTTTTAACCATTACCTGACAATCATACAAGGTACGACTTCACAACTTTACATCCGCATACCTACTTTACACTCGTTTTTTTAAGAAACCAGTTTGAAATGGTAAGTGTCAAGGGTTGGCACCCATGGCAACGGAATGTTCACAAAAATCACTTGAAATTGCAATCAAACGCTAGAAATTAGTTTCTACCTTGGTATTTTCAAGTTTAGGAATAAGTTTCTAAACTTGAAAATAACAAGCCAAATGTGGTATTAATCGAAACATAGTAACAAGAAGTTTAAGGTGAGGTAAAGTTCACCATCAATTTTATTGTCAATATTTGTTAAAATTGGTTACCACGGCAACGGATTTGAATTTATGTGTTTTCAGGACAATATCACTTTTGTAACTTTACAAGTATCAAAGTCATCACTTCATACTTTTACATAAAATATGCTTGATATGAAGACAATTTATAAAATACTTTTTGAGATAGCATTTGTCAATATTCGGTTTCCATGGCAACACACACACACACACACACACACACACACACACACACACACACACAAAACAACAACATAGACCACTGTTCTTGTTTAATTGCAAAAGGTGACACTTTGGTTATGTAATTGAATTGCCGTGGAAACTTGTTGGTTCCATATGTGTGTCAAAATACTTTTAAAAGTATGTTTCCATTATACTGCATTGGAAAGGGATGAAGTTGATATATCAGATAGAGTGGAATTGTAATGCAATTATACTTTTTATTCTTAAATTTTAGCTTTACTTTTATTGGTTGCCAAGACAACCACAGAAAAAAACAACTCATGCCATTGAAACATGTACTCATATCTACCTGGAACTTGTGGTCCATCAAAGATATGTTTCATAAATGAAAACTTTTTAGGTAAATTAATTTTATACAATTTACACTATCAACACCAGTGGCATTGTGCTTAAAAACAGACTTTATCAGCAAGATTCTGCTAAAAAGATATTGTATGGGAAGTATGAAACACTGGTTGTTTTTTAAAGGTGTGCCCTATAGGAGATACTTTTTTTGTTTTCGGGTTATCCGTCTGTCTCCCTGGATGTCCCTCCGTTCGGATGTGCGCATTCTAGTTATTCCGATAACTACAGAATGCCTCCATGTATCTTGCTTAAATTTGGCAATATGCTTACTTACCCTGTCAAGATGAACTGATCAGGTTTTGGTGTTACCATGACTTAATTTATTTTGAGCAAATGGCAGCCTAATAACATGTTCGTTAGGTCTCGTTATTTCTCCAAAATGTCCCAATGTATTTTGCTCAAATTTTGCAGTATGCTTACCTGGGATGCCAAGACGAACTGATAAAATTTTGATGTGACCAAGACATAATTTGAGCAAATGGCAGCCTAATTACATGGTCGTTAGGGCTCTTTAGTGTGGTATCTCCGGAATGCTCAAACATATTTTGCTGAACTTTGGCAGTGTGCATATTTAACATGCAAAGATGAACTTATTCCATTTGGGTGTCACCATGACCTAATAAGAGCCAATGTTGGACCTTTCAGTCAACGCTAGCCTTGAAGCTGTGTTAATTTAACGCTAAATTGACCACAATGGTAGCTACGGAAGCTTTTTGTTGCTATGGCAACCAATTGTTCACATATGTTTCTTTAAATTGGTTTTGCATGAAGTGCATTTATACCAGCTATCTGGGTGCAAAGTTGCGAACCGATAACTAGTTTGTTTATAAAGTAATGGTTAACAAAGTGTTTTGATTACCAAATTTTCATATCCACAAAAATCTACTCATTTTGAGTAATCTTAACATTTGAAAGAGCGTTGCTAGGCGAACCAAAAACACTCAATTGTCCTCACTGTTAGTGCATAAAGAATCTCTTTTCATTTCAACATTGAATTTGCTGAAAATTATTCCTGATATTTAAAACTATAAACAAGTTTCTAATGTTTAATTGCGAATTTATGTGTTTTTTTAAATTCAGTTGCCATGGCAACCAACTGTTCACACTTGCTGTCTCAAAACTGGCTTCTTGTTACACACCTCACTTCCTTTTCAATATATAAATGACTTCATGATTAAACTTCACAATGGTCACTCTGGTCTAAATACTGCTGACAGGGAATATAACTAATCCGCATATACTGATGACAAAACTCTATAGTGCAACTACTGCTGGGTTACAAAACGTAACTTGTACATATGTATATGTTCAGAGTATGCTAAGTAATGGCTTTTTCAATACGGTTGTTACAAATATAAGTGTTTGGCATCTGAGCAGGTCAGTCTTGTATGCACATAAACGCAACTAGTTCATATACGAAAATCGGTTGTGTGCAACTGATTCGTGGCTTTGTTGCTTTTAATCTTCCCAAAGAGATGAAGTCTGCTATGTGTGTCGAAAAAGAGCCTCGGTATGCGGCACATCGACATTTCAGTATGCTTCTACTGGTATGTCCCACCCAGGTCTTTGTAAAGATGTTATGTTCAACTGTGGGAGGACCAACGGGTTTACTGAAGGCATAAAAAGCAAAAACGAACCCTACAGGCAACAGACAATAAAAATTCAAATACTCAACGAGTTATTAATCTTGCAACCATTAAGATCGTCATGATGTTTCCTTAAAGTCACATTGGTGGGGTGTCTTTCTGTCCAACAGATTTATTTTTATTTGACAGAATCTTACACCAAACTGTTTAAAAGTATTGTCTCAATTAGCCGCGCTGTCAATATTTATCACATTTCACTCGTTGTAGCAGAAATGAGCATATTTCCTAGTTGAAATTGTGCATTATAAGGATCATAACTTTGTACGAGCAAGAAACGTTCAAGAACCTCTGTATCGTAGGCTGCGTTCTGGGCCTGGCTGTATTGAGAATTGTAAATGGATGTTAACTACCTGTCATCTGCTAAATTGGCTTAAATATACAGATTATGCTTAAAATGTGGCAATATCTGCTTTTTTCTGCCTTATTTTGCCAATTTCAGCTTGAGAAGGACAAAATGGCTTCATTCTTCTTTCAAATGTATGTGTTCCACTTTACTTTTCAAACATTGGACTTCTAAGAACATACTACTTGACCCTGAAGTAAAAATAAATCTACATTATCTCTTTTAAAATGGTAATTCTTCTTCAAGAGAAAACAGAAGTGCCTTTTTCTGATCTAGTTTCTCAATTTCTTACTTTTACCAGTATTAAAGTCGATTTTACTGATCTGTGTTTTTTTTGTTTTTTTGTCTCTGTTTTTTAGTTTTTTTCCTCACAATTTCCGCAACTCTTCCAGCATAAAAAAATCCTAAAATGTCAACGTCTGTACCATTCTGTAGCATAACACATTCTATGCTTTCGGGTGAATTATTTTTGGTAGAGTGAAACTTAAAATAGTTACTCACTGTAGATCACATTGCCGCAGCATTATTACAAGTTAATTGTGACGTGCCTGCATCCATGCTGTGATGCATTTGTATTTCAACAAAATCATGTATGCGTGAGTGTTGGGATATCTTACGTCACGTGTGACGTGTAATAACTGTGACGAATATAAACACGGCAACCAAATCTGCATTGACAGTAAGCCTATGACATTGTTTGCAATGAGTAGCCAACTAAACGTGTAAAAATCAAAATCTTATATGGCTGGGGAGTGATTTTACGATTTTTGTCTTACTCAGGATTGGCATTGGTGAGGGAATTTCTTTGTGATTTGCACCACTAATAACTATTCTTTGTAACACAAAAATAGTAACACACTCTCAGCTATGGAAGATTATGTATATATACTCTATATCTGCTTGCTGATCCATGGAATTTTAAGTTTCCGAAGGAAAGCAATTTCATCAGGCTCCCCCTTTCTCCACGTCATCATATATAGGTTGTTCATAACAAGGCAAATGTAATGGGTAACCTCCCTTCTTCTTTTCTTCATTATCATTATGATGAGCACCAACAACAGAAACAATAAAAACAGAACTTGCCTTTACCATCAGCATGATTATTATAACAAAGACACCATCCCCATGATA
Organism: Hermodice carunculata; assembly: GCA_964020975.1. Classification (NCBI taxonomy): domain Eukaryota; kingdom Metazoa; phylum Annelida; class Polychaeta; order Eunicida; family Amphinomidae; genus Hermodice; species Hermodice carunculata. Next base: position 41,795,510 of record OZ026621.1, read on the forward strand.
ATTCCTAAGGTACGAATATTTCTGTGATATTTTTTTTCATGCTTCAAATGTTGTATCGTAGACCTAAACACCTAGCATACCATTCTCTGTGCTTCAAATGTTGTATCTTAGACCTAAATACCAACCATACCACACTAATGATTCAGAAATCTTACTTAGACCTTATGGATCCCCTAATTGTCATACAAAGCCCTATGTGGCACCAACGTCAAGGAAGACTGTTTTATTGACACACTGAATGCTGACCAAAAAGACTAGTAAAACCTCATTTGTAAATGTTAACCCTCTTCCCCTTGAACAAATTCCCAAGATTGTCCTGACAATCGACCTAATGAAAATCATGAATGTGTTTTTCCCATAGTTCTTAAACAACCTTCACAAATATGAGCGAATGTGTTTCCCTTTTCATATATATATTAAAAACTGAATCATAATTAAGCACAACTGTTCTTGGTTCTTAAGGACAGGCAGGACACCAAAAACCTTTGCATGGCCGATTTTGATAGTTGAATGGTTTTTACACGATAAATGTCCTTTCTATAAGTTGTCAAAATTTCAAGCTTTCAACTAATGTAGCAATATGAAAAAAGCGCCCCGAAACACACAGGCATATGGATCGTCAATATGTCATTCCTTTGATTTTCAACTGCCAAGCGGAACAATGCCAACCGTCAATCATGCTTAACAGTCTGTCACGTGGCTACAGGTAGCAACAGCCCAAGGCAAGAGGAGAGTGGTATCACAGCGGCACCGCAAAGTCAGGCGGCATGCCTAACATATGTTTGTAGGCAAGTAAAAGATGCAAGCATGCTAACATATCATAGCCTTAATGGCTTACTTCATAGTTATCTTGCTTTCTGTTGCGTTCTGATGAAGGGAGACTTCAAATGTTCGGGTGGAGGGGGAATTTTCAGACAATGTCCCTTCAAAGGCCGTGCCATGATGGATAACCCCAGTGGTCCTGCACACCAAAGATGGGCGTGGAAAAACTGTCACTTTAAACAACAGTACCCACGTACATAATAATATTTCATCGAAATCCAGGGATGATGGAAAATCAAAATACAAAAAACATATCGAAATAAGCATAAACGTGAACACAAGAGAAAACACACAAAATACCGACACAAAACTCTAGTTGGAAAGAGAAATGAAACTCATTAAGGAAATAACCATAAAATATTGAATAGTTATTCAAGAAAACAGCTGGGCAAAATTTAATCCATTTAGTGGCTTTTGATTATCTTACGTCTGAACTGCAAAAAAGATTCAGCGATTTTCAAAATTTTGCTTCGTTCTTTTTCTATAAAATGAAGAAAATGAACATCCTGGAAATCAAAGGGAAAATTGAAACGTCAAACTTTGAGGATGGATAACAGAAAAACTAAACCAAACGTAAAAAATCGCAGGATAGTTCTTTGTTGCCAATATGTCAGGATTAAATTTGCAAGTGTAATTATGATTCTATCTCAAATAGTATGTGAATTTTATCGAAATTTAATAGGTGGATGCTGTGCGGGCAACTTCCAATTGTTTATTCCAAAATTAACATCACAGACACCCCCCCCTCCCCCCAATATGGGACATATAAAAGCTTTGGAGTATTGCCATTACGCACATATATGATTTGTTATCCTAACGCAAATACATTTTGAGCTCGCATTGATTAAAGTGGGATGTATTGTTGGTGTTTTTCCTGTCCTTAACTACAAGCTAAGAGTCCATGCTGGCTAAGCTTAGGCCCTTTTAATAGGTGCCTGGTATCTGCAGAACCTTTACATTCCTTTCTCATAATTCTGTTTACCTTTCATAATCACACCATAACCACATTACTTACCTTGGTATTATATAGCAGGATGATATTTTCATCACATAGCAATGGATAGAAGTCTAGTTGCTCTAGTTTCACCAAGGATATGCATATATATCTCAAAATGAAGGCAACATGTTTGATTGATAATTGTGTCGACTTCACATAATCATGCAGTGTCAATGTGTTATGGGTTTTATTCACTACAAACAAATTTCTATGTACGTTTGCCGCTGCAAAAACAAGAGAAAAAGTTTATCAAATGCTCATCTGTTGGGGGGAAAAATGAATCTATGTACCCCATAAATAACAAATAACTCCACTACACAATTATGAATTGAGGGCTTTAATAATTTATTTAGATAGCATTGCTTCGGGCTTATACACGTGTCCATAAATTTTAGTGCTATGATACCTGTTTCAGTCGTCTTCAAATTAGTTTACGATAAGATGGGCATAGGTGTACTTCTTTCGTTTTATCACAAACTCTTTCCATAAAAGCATTTCTATAAAAATCCATAATCCTTCCGAAGGAAAAAATCAACTTTCTTAAATTGTGATATTGTTTTTCTATTTCCTGGGTTGCGTCTGTATCAAAAACATCGTTTTCGGTTCAGATGTGTTTTCTTTGCTGACCAAACAGGACGGAATAAAATGTAGCGACGTTGAAGTTAGTAGCATTTTCTTTGATATGAGCAACTGAGCTTAACTGAACGGTTAAGATTCCTTCAATGTTTATATATGCTTGCTGGTTTCCTTTTCAATACTGCTAGACAGAGCTTTTTGACACAATTGAAACCATAATATGATACATGGTCAAGTTTTTGAAGCTTCTGATAAACTTGTGGGTCTTCATCTTAGTAGGAAAATCATCATAATGAATAAACAAACAAACAAACAAACAGACAGACATATGAATAGATAAATAAATAAATAAACAAATAAATAAATAAATAAATAAATAAATAAATAAATAAATAAATAAATAAATAAATAAATAAATTTGACACAATTGAAACCATAATATGATACATGGTCAAGTTTTTGAAGCTTCTGATAAACTTGTGGGTCTTCATCTTAGTAGGAAAATCATCATAATGAATAAACAAACAAACAAACAAACAGACAGACAGACAGACAGACAGACAAACAAACAAATAAATAAATAAATAAATAAATAAACAAGTGCATAATCTACTGCACCATCCTTTTATGTTTTTTTCTTCAAATGCACACCATTTTAAATAGAATGATATGACCGCCACAAGATACAGCTTCTCAGTTTGTCTATATTTCATACAATTTGCTTTCTTAATTTTTGCATCAAATGGGGAGTAAGACGGTGAAAATGCGCTGTCCACCTTCCTGTATAAGATATAAAACGATCATAGGATCATAAACGTTTCATTGCAATATTTGGTCTTCTCTACGTTGCTTCTGCATAGTCAGGCATGCACGAGTGTTTTATTAGGTGACAAACATTGTTGGGTCATATTTGCCTCAAATTTGGAATTAAAAAAAGTAAAAACAAAAAAAAACATGAAATTTTAAAGACTAGTTTCTCCAAGATGAATTGCTAATTGTTTTCTTGATGCGTGTGCCCATTTTTGTCTGATATTTAGATGAATTCATTCTTGTACATTTAAGGATATACAATTTACAGACAAAACATTGCTCTTTGGGCAGTGAACATTATTATTATTATTATTATTATTATTATTATTATTATTATTATTATTATTATTATTATTATTATTATTATTATTATTATTATTATTATTATTATTATTATTATCATCATTATTATTACTATTATTATTATTATTATTATTATTATTATTATTATTATTATTATTATTATTATTATTATTATTATTATTTGCACATTATCGCTGTCGCCATATATTTATTTCATTAATATGGAGATCATAGTAACTTAATTGCAATGGAACCAATGCTGAGCATCTACTTCCGCAAGCATGCGCTTGTTAGGGGAAAACATTTCTTATTTAGAATCTACAGCCAAGGACACTATAATAGCTTTGACAGCCACCAGACTGCACCATATGGTAACATCAATGTACACTTAACTTGCATGGCAAATTTGCGTCAGTCCTGTGTTTCATTACATACCTTGTTGCGTGTTGAAAGTCCTTGTCATACTCGTCTTTGTAGATTGGCCAAATGATTTTTCACTCTTTCTTGTGCATGGAAACATAATGTGAAATAACCTTAAAAATAAATAACACAAAAAGACCCCATGTAACATAATGTTCTGTAGTTGCACATATAAATCCATGTATCAATTCTGATACCTAGGAATGAGAAAAGCAACAGCAATAATATTTATGATGATGCTGGTATTTTCGACTCTGCATAAAATTGAAAATAGTGTACAAGCACGTAATTTTAAGAAACATACCAGTTGTAATATTCAATTACTATGGGAGAATGTATGTTCTTATTCCCTTTGCTGTCTATCTGTCTGCCCATCCACCACGACATTGCCGTTTTTCGCTATTAAAGACGCGAAACTGGCCAACTGAATTTTGTGACAGATGAGCACCTATTTTTTCTCAAAAGCCTATTATAAGGCTGTTATAAGGTCATAAATCTGTTTACCACCCATTCTTCAAATCTTCAAATTCAGAACGATATAAGTGCTCATACTCCTTAAACACGTTGTTAACAGCCTGGTTTTTTCACAAGCTGAATATCACGACGTGTTTCCAATGCCCATTCACGCTAAAGCTCATGCATATATACTTGACACATTTTCACTGCCCAAGATCACATGTCAAAGCCATTAGCGCTGTCACATTTCCCCCAGAGCAGATAGTCTCTGCATGTTCATAAGCCAAGTGTAGTGGGGTGTTTCATCAGCTTATTGAAAGTGAAGGTCAAATCTCTATATCAAACTCTTGCTTCAAAAGTCCAGAACGATGTTCTTGTTCTGATATCAATGGGTCATCTGAATTTTGCATGAGTCCAGGTGACTAAATGCCCAGAATAACCATACGTATCATCAAAATATATTTTAAACATAACAACCATGCTCCCCTTCTCAAATAGGTAAATATATCATTTTGGCAAACATCCGAATACGATATTTCTAAGTCCTGCTTAAAGACATCAAATTTAGCTATAAATAAAACTAACTCTTCTTAAATCATTTAATTTCAGATTTTAACTTTAATAAACTCGCAGAATATAACATATGACACCATTATACTCAAAATTGCTAATAAGTGACAACACACACACACACACACACACACACACACACACACACATATATATATATATATATATATATATATATATATATATATATATATATATATATATATATATATATATATATTCAGTATTTATGTTTTTTTTTTGTTTAGAAGCACGTCTTGGTAGTCACTACCGTATTCCACAGTCACAACCCTTCATGCTCCACAAGCTAATCAGTCTCTGTCTAACATATATAAATATATTGCAAGAGGAATTTGTATAAGCTATGCCTGTTTTCCAATTGCCTTAATAAAATATGTTTAAACCATATATAAATATATAAATTTGGAACTACTATTGTCCCTATGGCACATGTTCTTCTGTAAAATATTCTCGTAGGATGCATAAGTCTAAATATACGAAAGGGTTTTTAGCTGGTAACTGCTCAGAATACGTTTTGGAACCTGTACCTGTACAAATTCGGAAATTGTATAGGAAAACACAGTGCCTGCCAAAGCAAGCATAATTAATTAACATGTACAGTACAGTGTGTACCCTTTCTAGCTGGATAGCTTACCTTACTTAAACCACCTACCAGCACATAACTAAAGTAGAAACAAACTGGAGCATTACATCCAGTCCCAGTGATTATTAAACAAACAGTTATCGACTACCTCTACAAACGGAAGGAAATCCCAACAAACACTGCAACGATGGATATCATGTGCAAATAATGTAAACCAAACCCCATGATGACACTTAGATCTCACTTTGAAAGTCCATCAATAATAAAACTCTGTTTGGCCGCCAACCCTGAGTTAATGATTCAACATAAGTGGTCAAGGATGTGATCCTTGAATGAATACTGTCCCATTTGAATAGTTTACACATTGAGTAAACGTCTGCTTTAGTATGAACTTTGTAGCGTATGAAAGAAAGAATGGATGTCATTAGCTTTGAAGTAAAAAAAGATAATCGAAATATAATTCTTTAGCCATTTAATTATGCAAACTTGTCACTGTTGTCGGCCATTGCCAGCTGCCGATGGCCCCCGGAGGTTTAGGCAGACAGAAAACATGCCAGCCTAAAAAGGCTTAAAGGTGAATATTATAACAGAAGGATGCCAAAAGATGAAGTTAGGTATCAAGACAGGAAAGATTAAAATCTGTAAAATTATTGAAGCTAAAATCTGTTACAATGTTTGTAAATTTACAGCAAAATCTGTAGGAATATTTGCAAAAGTAAACCTTAAAATCTTCCTGACTCAAGTTTATAGGAAATAAATTTGGTTTTAGGCACACAGTCCTAAAAGAGAGGACAAAACAAATCAAATCTCAAAATATGCGTCAAAATGCATTATATCCGATAGCCAAGTTTTCTGTAAGGGAAATGATAGCTAATTACTTCAAATTTGAGCTTTGAAGTAATAGGTTTGATGTAAAACATGCCATTAGTGATTTGAATATCCAAGTCCAGAACACATATCTGAAACCATCTGAATAGGTATTACCCAAAGGGATATCTCTTGAGAAAAATGTCTTTAAAACTTTTACTGAAAGTTTGTAGATTTATAGAAGCAGAGTATCAATATACGTTGCATTGCTTGACAATTTTTCAGTCATCCAAAAGTCCCTTTTATCAAATTTTTCATGTACGTAAATTCACAGCAAGTTAAATATAAATCGGCAAGTAATAGGGAGCAGTTGCTACCCATTGGAATTATTTATTTGTTATTTCTTATTTGTTGAAAAAGTAATGGTCTGCATATTGAAGAAAAGTATTATCCAAAAGAGATTTTATACCACCAAACAAAGTTTCAACAGTGTAGGATTTAATTTTACTTTTCGAATAATTACCATGCAACCCATGCAACCAATGTGCTTTCCTTGAATATGAATTAATATTTCTGTATGTTTTACCATTATGTTTAAACATCTAGCTGATTAATTATGGAGGAAGACTTTTGAGTTTAACTATAGGTAGATTTGTGCAGGCAATTCAAAGCACTTTGTATTTTTTGCTTCAAAATCTTCAAGTTAAGGTACAATCTTGGAAGAATTGCTTATGCTCTGAACGCAATTTATTTGACAGTTTATGGAAATTGCATTGCAGTATTTACGGAAATGATTCCAAATTATAGTCAATGTGATTTCCTTTAATAGTTGTTTTGTTGTGGATTTGGAAGCAATAGCTATGAATCTTGAGGGTTTTCGTGCAATTTTGGTATTCAGAACAAATGTGGAACAGACAAGTCTTCTTCTGAAGTTTCTGTAGTCAAAAATCTGTTCATCTCATCTTTATGGATATTTTTTCAAATTGTAAATTAATTGTTAGTGTAATTCATATGTCATTTCCTCACTTGTTTAAAATATTGTTTATGTCATCATCAATTTACGAAACTTCGAATATTTGCAGTAGATAATCCCAAAATAGTTACCCGCCATATAAATGTTAGCAATTACAAATCTTACCTATAGGTTTTGACTGCTTTTGAACCTTTTAGCTGCAAAAAAAGTTGGATAACCATCCCTGAAGTTTCCGATATTAATTTCTTTTTCTTTCTTTCCTCATTCCATACAACAGGAACCAAAGGTATTACATATTACACATATCTCAAAAAATACTTCCAATGTTCATCCAACGACATATCCGATATTTTAAGCCTGCTTTCCGTAATTTTTTTACAGTGAATTTTGTATTATATCCAGAATGCCTAATACATTTTTTTTGCGGTATGTATCAACAAATTTGAAATATATATTATCAGCCATACAGTCACAATTTTTTTTTATCTGTGATGTCTTCAAGAGTGATTGAATCCAGAAATTTCTTTGTTCCTCTGTCAACTGTTTTACATAGGCTGTATCAACCAAAATAAATTAAAGGGTCTTCAGCGGGTTACTACTCAACATGTTTCGGAGCCTATTACCGGTACACGTCTCTCTGAGTAGCGGCTCCTTCTCTAAGCTAAATATTCAGCAAAGACAACCCACATATTAATGAATAAATATGAACGTGGCAAATGATGAATCGGCCAAAAAAGTTTTGCTTATAAATGCAGAGCTTCATTATGAAAAAAAAACACCTGTCAAACAAACCATAATTGCTAAATTTGTATAGTACAGGTTCAGATAAGAACAATTCGATTTACCCCTGAACCAATATGTACCCTTTCCAGCTGGACAGCTTGTCATAGTTAAACCGCCTGCCAGTGTAGTACTGAAGTGGAAACAAGCTGGGGCATTATATTCAGTCCCAGTGATTGTAAAATAAACAGTTGCAGCTACACCACCTGTACAAACCAAGGGAAATCCTAACAAGGGCTGCAACAAGGGACATTCTGCACCATAAATGTAAAAACAAACTTAAAGATGACGCATACCCCTCAAACAATAAAGCTTTATTTCGCTGCAAACTGTAAGTCAATGTATGACCGTGATGTGTCAGGTTTGTGACATTTGAGAAAATACAGTCAATTTCAGTATTTTATTTTTAAATAATGAGTAAATGTGCATTGAGGCATGTCAGAAAAGAATGAAAGTAATTAGCATCTATGCCGAAAACATGTTATCAAAACAATTTTTCTTAACAGGATTTTAAGTACAATTAGACAAACATGTAACTGCCTTAGGCCGCTGCTTGATACCAGCAGCCCCTGGGGGTTAACGTGACAGTAAACACGCAAGCCTAAAATGTAGGAAAGTGCATATTAAAACAGAAAAATGCCAAAAAGTTCAAGTTAAGTAGGAAAGATCCTTTCCAAGTTTGATAACCATCCTTCAAATGTCTAAAATACCATTTTTTCCCCTTTTTTGGCCCATTTTATACATAAGGGATCAAATGCATCACATGTATCCTGAAAAATACTGTCAATGTTCTTCTTGGGACATATTAGAAATTGTGCCTTTTTCATGATTGTTTTTTAAACTTGAATATAGTATTATATCCAAAGAGCCTGTAAATACATGTTTGTGGCATGCATCCACAAAATTAGAATATTTACTCTTAGACATACAGTCACAATTTTGATTCACTGCAATATCCTCAAAAGAAATTGAAGCAAGAAATTTCTGGTTATTTATGATACTTTGTCCAATATTGTTGTCATACTTGTAGGAAATGATGGCGAGGATCTTTTATTTTGCACTCCTTGGTAATCATGTTACGAACAAATGTAAATTTGAAAAGGGGCTGAATGTTGAGTGAATCAACAATTTTGTGTTTGAAAAGAATGCTGCCACACATTTGGTTTATTTTTTTTTTGCTTGTTAGAATCTGGTTTCCAAATAGTTGCAGTGTAAGCATACACAATTTCCCAAAGATTTTGCGGAAATGTGTGTTCTGAACCAATAAGACCCAAATATTCATTGATTCCTGTTATGTCTGGAGTCTAGAAATGATAGTGCTGTAAGAGCTGTATGATTTGATCAATGCCAATGGAGAAAGCCTGTATAAATTTTGGACAAGGTCTTCTTTTATCCACGTTCCTACATTTCCGTGCTTTTCTCTGTCCGTGACTTCTTCTTCTTCTTCTTCTTCTTCTTCTTCTTCTTCTTCTTCTTCTTCTTCTTCTTCTTCTTCTTCTTCTTCTTCTTCTTCTTCTTCTTTTTCTTCTTCTTCTTCTTCTTCTTCTTCTTCTTCTTCTTCTTCTTCTTCTTCTCCTCCTTCTTCCTCCTATTCTTCTTCTTCTCCTTCTTCTTCTTCTTCTTCTTCTTTTTCTTCTTCTTCTTCTTCTTCTTCTTCTTCTTCTTCTTCTTCTTCTTCTTCTTTGAATACTAGCCTGATTATTATAAAAGGTGTGTGACAGCTGTCAAGAGTTGCAAAGTCCAAATTCCTAACATCACCGAAGGCTAAAATTATGTTATTGAGTCCATAAGGAAAAGCTGATTTAAGTGTTTTGATCAAAAAATCTTCCATTTGTAATAATTTCCGTGTGTTAACATAACTGTCTTGATCTAACAAATTTGGTTCTATGTAATCAATAATTTGTACCCAACAATCCAAATGTGAATGTTACGCAGAATTGAAATGGTTACACAGAAAAGTGTTTACCTTGTTATTTTTGCCTTTTATGGGTGACTGCCTGTCTCAAGTCAGGAGTGAAATTTGTTTCTTCACATTGGTATTGGAAAAGAAATGTTGGTGCTTTGGCAAGTCTGAAATCTCTTTGCCGTCATTGTTGGGTTCGGAATTAATGAATATGGATCATGTGTTTCTGTACTATTTAATTGTTTTATGACCACTGAATCTCTTTTTAACTGATTGCGAAGTTATGCCCACATATTTTGATTAACATTTGATGCAGGATATAAAATAAATGATATTGGAAGATTCACAAAATAATACAAAATTTTTCCATCGGGGGTTTCTTAATTTGAATTGTATTGTTAGTAACGTTACTGAGAAATATTTTGTTCGTCATGAAATTTGACTTGCAGAGTAGACAGTTACAATTGCCGTCAAAACATATTCCAAAATACGCGCTCGAGGCTAACGCTGAACCGTTTTCACCGTTTTTCTCACTTTTCATGCTTGTTGTGGGATTTAAAAGTAATTTTGAAAGACCATCCTGTTATTTATCCATAATCATGTCCCTGAACATTAATCAGGTCCGTCGTTGCTAAGTTCACCCAGTAGCAAAATTAACAACGACAATAACAATAACTAGAACAAGTCCAAATGGGTGCTAGACTAAAGACGTTACCTGAAGTTTCAGTATGTTTTGAAAATCATAGATCGGGGACCAGCCTGTACAGATCTATCCACCAAGCATCAATGGTTTAAAGTGAACAGAATTGTATTTGTGTCTTTTTGCCCAGAACCACTTCCTAGTAGTCATTACCCTATTCCGCAGTCCAAACTATTTACTCTCTTTAAGCTAACCTGTCCCTGTCTAACCTATATATATATATATATATATATATATATATATATATATATATATATATATATATGTGTGTGTGTGTGTGTGTGTGTGTGTGTGTGTGTGTGTGTGTGAGTGTGTGTGTGTGTCAATTTTTTATGTGAAATGATGGGGAATACTCTGGACTACACATGCATGGGATAAGATAAACCAACACTCTTGTAATTACCTGGCTGTAAATTCAGCATGACACTCGCGTACCCCTGTAGCGGAATGTTACACTAGATGGCCTGCCTGCGGCGGGAGGCATCGCGTGTATTCTTCCGCTCCACAGGTACGCTCGTGCATGCAGAATTTACGGCCGGGCACTCACACTCGTGTACTTTTATTATTGTATACAAAATACATAGTGGTTGCCCTGAGTTGAAAGGGATGTTATCATAATTCGGTGACAAAATGTCTTCATAATATTAGTTAGCTATTATGATTAAGTTTTTCATTTTGTCCATTCATTCGAAAATGTCTAATTTTCAGTTGGAGAAAATATTCAAATTAGTTGAACTCATAGCAGCATAATAATAGTACCCAATAAGAACAGATACATATATTACCGTTTATACATTCCTTTTTCAAGAATAGGTGATATTGTGTAGATAAAAGGATTTAACACGGAATTGATTGGTACAACAAATACCACAAACCAGGCATAAATTTCTCCAGGAAGATGAACATTGCCACCGAGTGATGCAAAACCTGAAAAAAAAGATCAAACCAACAAACAGTTGATAAATTATCATAACTTCAGCCTGGGATCACATATGAATAGTTTGATTCCGGAATGTAGCACAATGCTTTTGGAGTTATGCTAATAAGAAACACATCATTATAGAATGTGCTGTTATGTGTTGTTTATTTTCAAAAAGAAAAAAAAATTGATTGGGGTGCCGTCATACAAAAAAGGCATTGGAAAATGCCATACGATTTGAGGTGCATGGTAATTATACTTAACAAGACTTTTTTTTATCCTTAGAAGCCTATGAAATGATAAACACCAACAATTTAAGAAGGGTATATTGCTAATTAGGCTATGGGCAAAACAAGGATAGCGTATGTTGCAAGGGTATATAAGACTAAGCATATCGCAGAGAAAATATAAAGTTACTTCTGATATATAAGATCATTAACAAATTAGTTCAAAATTACCTGGAATCTGTTATTCCAAACCCTGTCAACCCTGACACATCAACTTGCAATACTTGTGAAAAAAAAGGACTTGCCTCACTTTCGAACCCGAACTGGGCTTTTTAGCAATTCATTCTTTCCTTCAATGGTATGCGTTTGGAATATGCTACATCTTAAGGTCAGAAATTCACCTTCCTTATTAGTGCTTAAATCCAACATATTTTTATATTTTTTTCTCGATCAAATTTGCTTTTAGAACACTACAATTTTGGAAACCGGTATGCCCTAATTTTACACGCCTACCTACCTTCAGACAGAAGTCAGCTGAAATCACTTTTTATCTGGTGTCAAAATGAGTACTAGGTTAGAAGTGCAGAGCAGGTGGCGAAGATGTATGGCATCATTTATCTCCTGCCCATCGTAAACTGTGGCACCCTAAAAACTACACACTATTGTTTCAAAGTATGGTCCCTATTTATTTATTTATTTATTTTATTTTATTTTATTTTATTTTTACATTTTAACTGCTCTCCAGTTTGCACTTTGTTGGAAAATTTACACATATTTTTGGCTTTTCATGATTATGTAATGATTTCTTCTCGTTTTTTTCTCAAAAACGTGTTGTCTGACATAACTTCAGTTTAACATTCAATTTATATTATTGCCATCTATTTATCAATTATGCTTGAGGTATACCCATCTGCTGTAAACGTTGCCTCATATTTCTTTCTGTTGCATCACCGACTTTCAACCCTTGGTTGTATATGTATCAAATGTATGTAAGGTAGAATTTTCTTGTCTCCATGTTGTCTCTTACTCAACAAGAGGGATTAACATAGGCGCTTCCCTTTTTCACTTTGTTTCACCACGTTGTTATATGAAGGTTGGAGTAAATTATATGTATACATATACACAAATATATATATATATATATATATATATATATATATATATATATATATATATATATATATATATATATATATATATATATATATATATATATATATAGATATATAGATATATATATATAGATATATATATATATATATATATATATATATATATATATATATATATATATATATATATATATATATATATATATATATATATATATGTATATATAGAAATTTGTATATACGACCTTTAAAACCCCGTGTATAGTGAAGTATTACTCTTTTCTTTTTGGAATTGATTCACACGAAATATTCTTGTTAGTCATAGAGTTAACTGTTGTGCACCTTTTTCTAAAGACCATATGAGACGTTAAGAGCCTTTCAAAGAATGCAAAACACACACACACTCATATATATATATATAAGCATATAAACTACTCAACCGTATATGTATACTGAAGTGAGTATAAGCCTATAGAGTACTGTAGTGAAGAGGTAAGACTGAGCCTATGGACATAATTAGGTCTAAAATGCATATGTGGGTTTCTTGTTGTACTGCATGTAACTGCTGCCAAACCTATATTACCCGAAATATCATAAAATATAAGTGGAAATGGAATAGTGAAAAGGTATCACAAAGGTATGCCGGGTTAGATTATAAAGAGTTAGTTCTTTTCTCCCGTGGCATTGAATATGATACATTAATACAAATCAGGACGTAAAATATAAAACTGTACTTTATTTTTTTGCCTAGTAGACCACATTGCGAATAAAAATTCTATTTCAAAAATCATACAAAATCGCGGACCATCCCTTTTGATGTTTTTTTTTCTCCGAAACTTGAGAATTTTCATGTAGTGGAAACGAATATTTAGTTTCTCATACTGTTGTTTGAAAAGAAATAAAGGGGAAGAAATGTGGCTGTCCTGTCCTCAGGTCCCCTAGGTTAACAAATGAAGTGGTCCTGTTACCACCGAAATAGTATCAATCTCCCATTTCGTTAAAATCATCATCGCTGTTAACAATATCATTTTTTCCATCATACAATCCTTGGGTCATAATATTTTAAACGAAATATGGGACGCACAATTACCAAATTATAGAGTTACACACTGGGTTCCCCTCCCAAGGTCCCTAAATTTCAACCTTGAGACACAAAGAAACCTTATAGATCATTTCTTATTAGCGTTTTATATTAGCCATGGACCTAGAAGTCAATATTGCCAACATACAAGCCAATGTATGCCAATCGTTGCTATTGCCTTATTGCTGGTCTAAGCATGTTCAGCCTCAACAATAATTTGTCAACGCCAGAACGTACCAAATGCAGCACCAAATAGTAAGCAGATTTGTGCATTACAATCTACTTTTTACAGAACTAACACACCGATCGGTACAGATAAAGTAGAAATCTGGAAATACCCTTACATTCACGAAACAATAAAGGGGATTTGTGAGCAACTGACTTTGATAACTAACGATTAAGGAACCCTAGCCTGGTGACATGTGTATAGCTGGTAAACCTTTCCGACCACCAAACTGAGGTAAGGAAAGAGTTCTTTGTTCAGGTCTACAGTTTCATGAGATAAGGAGTATTTACATATTTCGTGCTACATTGGTAACATGCATGGACACGGTTGTAAAGATGTACATCATGATTTCATCATCTTCGATTTCGATGGTTCCCTTTTCCCAAATCAGTTCTGGGATATTTGAAATAATGAGGCGTTGGGGCTTACAAAGTTCTGTAACACATGGCCCACATAAGGGATGCAAGTAATGATGCATGATTGAGTTTAGATGATACTTATCCCAGGGAAATTCTTTGATACAATATTTTCAACCTTGGCGTGGTGGTATCTGACAAAATTCGTTTTATTGTGTCAGTTAGTACATAACGTACCTACACACATGTGCCAGAGGGTGCAGGGAACGGGAAAATGCAGTGTACACTACAAGGCTGGCCTTGCATACTGATCCATTTGTCTTATTTTGTCTTATGTAGGTGAAAGGGCCTACCACTTAGAGTTTGCTTTCGTCAATTATTTGATCTATTTTCCATATTTTGACAAAACATCTGAAAGAAGTCATGGTTTATCATTTTTCCCGTGTTGGTTAGGTGATAGACTCAGTATAATTTTGGATACTTTTAGTCCATATAACACAGCAAGAATTTTTGGTGTGCACTGAATGGCAAACTTTAGATATTCAATCAGTGTAACGTCAGTAAAGATTCCCATTTTGTAAACATATGAGTAGGGACATAAATGTATCTCCATTTATCTATTCACATCGAAAAAGTGCTGCCGACACAAACCAATTTTACTGACTAAAAAGAGAGGGTAGGCATTTATCATGACATCATTATATGAGAGTTTTCATGCAAAATATGCTTCATACATCAAATTCAAAGCAAAGAATATAATGATAATAATAATTATAGGGGGTTTAAAATGTATTTGGGACCCTACACATGTAAGTTTAAGCGGGGTTCGCTTTAAAAACAGGTTTCACGGATCAGGCAATATCAGCTTTAAAATGAGACTGTTCCTTTAAATAATTGTAAACAGAGGTATGCAAATAATCGCTGACAGTCACCCTGTATTTCTTAGGACATTCTTTATAAACCATACATAAATGGTACTTTGTGGAATAAAGAATACATAGGTACTATCATCTGAACTTCTTGCCATGGTATTGGCAAAATAATTATCCCTATTAGAAAAGTCACACTTCATATGTGGAAAGCATAATTTGTTAAGTACCAGTCAAGTTTGCTTTGTTTAAACATAGGTTTTGTGAGTTTGCTTTGTTTAAACATAAGTTTTGTTACTCACTTTAGGTCCAACTGAGAATGAAAGCGTGATGATATGCTAAGCCCCTTGAAATATCAGGCTGTTGATTTCAAAATAATAAACTTTGATACATGTTTTCTGGGGTCGTGTCCTTGAATGGAACATCACACATATGCCTACAAATACGTTTACTTCGAATTTATTGTAATTGGGCAGTTGATGTGTGAAGGATTGTCAGCTCTTGCTCAATTACTTTCTAAGGGTAAACTAAACCACAACTCTGCATTTTTTTTTTCAGAAGGAGAACTCCTAATGTTTCGACTTTTGAATGTATATTATTGAACCTGCGTTTAATTTTCTATCACTCATTAAAGACATACTAAAAAGCTTTTAGGACAATGTGGATCTCTTTCCACTGAGATCAGTATTGCCGTTTTAATAAATTTAGTTTACCGTGGTCCACACCACATTGACCATCCTCAAAGCAAATCATTCAGCAAATGCCATTAATGTCTCTCAAACTTTTAGTTTGAGTCAATATATCGCATTTTGGCATGCAAGGAGTTTCCTGTTTTAAGGGGACCGATAATGTTAATTGACATGGCACATCGCTTATTTACAACTGCATAACGATTATCAAAGAAATACACGATTTCAAGATAAAGCCAGGAAAAGTAAAAAAAAAAAAAAAAAAAAAAAAACTAAATGGAGCACCACTTCGATGGAATGGAGAATTATGATAAAGTGTTCTCCAGAACCATACAGAACCATACTTATCCTATTCCAAAGAAGTTTGTCAAATGCTTTTGGAAAAACGTCTTTACTTTTTTGTCACAGACTAAAATAAAATTAGATAAATGATAGTAAGTTGGCTACGTGGCATGCGTGTTAAGAAAGTTGCTAGAAAGCCATCGCATCTCAATGTCGTTTGGATTTGATCTGGCTGCTGTTTGTAGATACGACATTATTTCGTTTCATTTTGTCCTTAGCCCACAAACAATCACATGCTATGTAATGTACACAAAATAAATGTCTTTCAGTGTAAATTGTGTTATTTGCATTTATTGCATTTAGGAAAAATTGCTCCAGTGGTCCAGTTGAGTTTCTTGCCATAGAATGCTGGACGTTTCTTGTATCTCCCGCCGAACCAGAGCGGAGGCCTGGGACTCAAAGGTGAGCGCATTCATAACCTCACTGAACAATAATAGTCGACAGATGCCCCATTCGCGCTCATAATTACAGTCAGTTAATTTGAGTCAGCTTTTGGTAATGTCTTGCTAGAAAATTTGCGATATAAAACAGACCACGTAATCTGCTGATGATTGAGCACAAAACGTGCCAATAGAGTTTCACAGTAAATGGGAAAGGTAGCATTTGTCAAACGAGGTAAACAGGAAGGCCTCCTTTTGAGAGTTTCTTCAAAAGCATATTGCTACATATGAACGACATGAAGCAAAAGGTTAAGGAAACTTTGCAATATGAAAGAGAGAAAATGACACCATTTTCTTGTCAAATTCATATAATGAACAAGAGCATCATGCATTTTATGTAGGCATCTTGTCCCGTCAGGGCAACCTAGGAATTGAATACCAGATTCCTAATTATATCATATAAATTCTTAAAGGAAACGAAGTTGACTTTAGAAACAGAAGTAATATATAACGCATGGTTCTGTCGGCAGTTTTGACTTGATTGTAGCATTCTATCAATGGAGTTAATGTAAGTGGCAGCTTAAGTGGTCTTCAAAAAATGCAATAATAAGAGTTGTTATACAGTCAGTTAAGTGTTCAGTAACTGTATCTTAGCTGGTGATATTGATACCTAGGCCCCGCTGGAACAACCAAGAAGAGTGAAAGCAAAAACCACTGTTCAGAGCGATACATACATACATACACGCACATACACACATACATACATACATACATACATACATACATACATACATACTTACATACATACATAGACACATATATACATACATACACTCACACACGCACGCACACACATACATACACACATACGTACATACATACATACATGCATACATACATACACACATAAATACATACATACATACATACATACATACATACATACATACATACATACATACATACATACATACATATACATACTATTATACTTGTTTATATTGCTGCCCATGCCGGGACACAAGTTATCTTTAAAAAACATGTTATTCAAGGTAAGTTATTATTTAATTATTTATTGGAACCTAACAGTTTCAGAGCATTGTTCTAGTCCCGACAATTATTTTTTGTGTGCTTACCTAAGATACAGATTGGCATCCAACAGCAGAGATCAGTGACAATAATTAAAGCCATTTGATGAAATACACGAACGTTTTGGGATGTCTTCCTCCTTGCAGCGACACTGGCTTTTTTAATAACTAAATACATTGAAATATAAGCTATCAGTAGCATTACAGTGGCACAAGTTGGTAGTGTGGATAAAGACAGAAAAGAATACAGCCATCCTGTATATTTCTCGGAAGTGATATGAAGTGGTAGGCACACTGTAGAACGTCCATAGTACTTCCCTTTAAAGTAAGAATGATATGCTAAAGGCAATGTGGCCATTAGAAAAGCCAGAAGCCAAATTACAAATACCATAACAACAGCTCCTGTTTTTTGCAATCTGACGCCGCTAAAAGGAAATACAATGACATGAAATATGTTCCCACTTACAGCCAGAAGCATAAGCAGCGACCCAAGAGCTGACGTTGATGCTGCTATTCCAGCCATGTTGCAAATTGCGGATGCACGCCATTTTTCGTCTTCTTCAATATAGCGCCCTCTATATGTTAGATCCGCGCCGGCTATTGTCAACAGATAAACACTCATCAGCATATCTGCTGCACCTAAGTTTGATATCAAGAAAGAATGAACTTGATTCTGCATTGTGGATCTGGCTCTGAACCCAATCACAAGACAATTTCCAACAAGAGAGAAGAGTCCCATTATCCAGAGGAGAATTCGCAAGGTTTCACTAGCCATCAGGTCAGAGCAGCTTGAAAACACATCAGCTTCTGGTAGGCACTCCTTCATTGAAGGTGGTGCTATACAACAAAACTTGTAATGAGAACTAATTAATCTTTGCAAGTTTGTGAGCTTAGAGAACATGAATTTGTCAAAATTAACAATGTCGTTGCCAGAAAAGTCCAACTCCTCTAAAAGGTACATATTGTGGAATGCTGCAAACTCCACGGTATGTATTTTGTCCCATTTCAAATACAGTTTCTTTAGGGATGATAACCCAAGAAACTGCTTATTTTTCAATGTACCTAACGCATGATGAATAAGCTGTAACTTTTGCAATGCAATAAGTCCGTTGAAAGCGCCAACTTCAATGATTGCTAAAAATGGGTTGTTTTCTATTATAAGAGTGTCAAGTCGTCCTAGACCAAAAAATGTTTTTCTCTGTAGACTCAAAAGAAAATTATAACTGAGGTCAAGTTTATGCAGATTTGGTACAAAGGAAAATGTGCCAGGCACCACTTTTGTTATATTATCATTGGACAAGTTCAACTCAAACAGGAAAAAATACTTCCACATCTGATCCAGCTCTTTGATATTGTTGTAAGTAGATATTATTCGCCTGGCATCTGCACCCAAGCTCACAAGCAATGATAATAAATTCGGTGATTCTATATGACTGCAGTTGAAATCCGCCTTGTTACAGGAACATTGTCTAGGACATATAATGCTGCAGAGCTCTTCGTCATCTCCATGTGTACAGTGTACAAATTCGTCGCACACCTGCCCTAAATGTATACAGTTTTTCTGTTTTTTGCATCTGTACATTCCCTTACAAATGTAATTATCTGTAAAACAAAATATATCCGAATAAATGAAAACTTACAAAGACAGTGTCACATTTACATGAAGGTTTACTTCTAAGGAAAGAAATAGGTCGGATTTTGACGACGCCATTCACATTGCTTTCAAATGTTGCCTTTCAACTGACTGAAATTAATTTGATTACAAAGCGCTTGCTCATTGCTTCCCGAAGGAATAACTAGCACAATGATAAGGAATGCACACTAAAACACTACTATGTATTGTTTGAATAAGTGGAATAAGACCAACATTTCACAATAATAATCATTATGATAATAATAATAATAATAATAATGATAATGAAAATGATAATGATAATGATGATAATGATAATGATAATAATAATAATAATGATAATTATGATAATAATAATAATAATAATAATAATAATAATAATAATAATAATAATAATAATAATAATAATAATAATAATAATAATAATAATAATAATAATAATAATTGGAGATACTTCATATACATAAAACGTCTAACTTTCCTTTCAAAAAAGTGCATTGTCTAAAATTTATATTGCTCAAATGCACCCATCTGGACTCACCACACCCAAATTCATCCTGTTTCATTGGACAATCCCACTTTCCATCACATACTTTATTAACAGGTATGCAGTAGCTTCCCGGGCACTTGATGTACGTGTTTGGACAGACGAAATTAGCTGAAACATGTCTCAACTGATAAAAGCAGCAAAGCAAATGTTATTTACCACATATAAACATGTGCACATTCCTTGCATGTCTCAGACATGCCTGTAGCCTCTTAGCCAAAAAGGAAGTTGTTATTTGTTTGTTTGTTTGTTTTTCGCTTTGCCAGTGCACCCATTAAATAGCCCCCAATTCCCATTGGGACCTAGACCGCCATGCAGTAAGACATAACAGCTCCCTTATTAAGTATGTGCAAATGAGAATCTCCTTTCTCCAAGTGCCTATGAATAGCAACCAGATACGCATTAACAACATGCAAATCCATGAATGAAAGCGTACAAAAGTCTCAAAGTACTGGCAATTTTATATATCTAAACCACAGATTTTATTCTCAAATATTGTTGCATTTAAAAAAAATAAAAATAAAAAAAGGAAAAGCCGAACTCCAATGGAATCCACCACAAAATTATTGTTTTTATACATTAATGGTATTTTGATAATCTTCCTCCTCTCGTCCAAAACGTCGAATTGACTATGAATAAAAATACATTTTATCAAACACGCAATGACCCTCTTTTTCTGGTCGATACTTCAGAGAGTTCCATGCAACTATTTTGAGCTTAGCAGGAGGCAGGAGGAATCCTGTACCCCCTCCGTGAGCAGAATGGTAACAGCTGACTTTCATTTTTCATTTGCCTACATTTGAAGGGATTTATCAGAAGTGGAATAATTTAGGCACATAATTACACATAAGGCATGCATTGAATGAATTTCACAATGACCGGGTATTCTTAAAATCACAAATACTTGGCAAGGAAGACAAAGGCTAATATAACCAATTCATCAGAATGGGAAAGCAACTATGGATTCATTGTCAAAATGCTGACTGCTCAGATGACTTATGAGTGATGCCGGCTCAGTCACCGTTTATCAGTCACCGTTTATCACGGAACTCCTAAAGATCTAAAAGTGGGTATACAGAAACAAGAAATGTATATGTGTGCATGAATGAGGATATGTGTGTGTGTGTGTGTGTGTGTGTGTGTGTGTTGATTATCAAGCAGTGGTCATCATTCCGGCACAAGTTAGGCCCAGGACTGGTGCCTAAATATGTCAATCACCGTTGGCTTTATTTGTTGTTAAATTTTGGCTCTGAAATTGTCAGCCTTGTGACCTGTCACTTACTTGGTGCTTAAAATGATAAGAGCAGCGATTTTATATATACATATATATATATATATATATATATATATATATATATATATATATATATATATATATATATATATATATATATATATATATATATATATATATATATATATATATTAAACTACCTGTCCCCTTTAAACAGCTTTTGAGCTAAAATATACAAGCACTGACTTTAATTATACCGCCGGGTGGGTAGAAGAATATCAAACAACAAGGTCAGTGGGCATCTATGCTTTGTCCGTAGAACTATCTATCTACTGGATCTCATCCTCACTTGGTCGCTGGCAAAGGCAGGACGATACTAATTTTTGTTTTCAAAGAAGTGTCGTAATTCTGATATACGTGTTTTCCAAAACTAAAGAACGTAAAAACTCTGAAGCATATAAGGTCTCTCTTATTTACATGGGATTGCAGTAAGTTCTCTCATTGTGTACATTTTATATTCTCTCTAAAATCTGATACTATGTATATTATTTTACTATGCAGTTGACATCTGAAATCCATTTCTTGTTGTATGCAGGATGTGGGTATCGTTCAGCCAGAATGAGATTAGAATTGAAGCGCCAGTTATTACCTAACAGAGTCCATATGCCTGTGATGCTGTAATTGGATTGGTAAATGGATTACGATGGAAATTTGTTCAAACAGCAATGAGGGTTTTATTGTTCTCTGCACTGAAATATGTATGTATGTATGTATGTATGTATGTATGTATGTATGTATGTATGTATGTATGTATGTAGATATGTGTGTATGTATGTATGTACAAGCAGCCTTAGTGTCATGGCAGCGTTTACTGTTACATGTGTAGTGCATGTTTTACGAGGAAGGGTCAGGTAAAGTGGTCCATGTATGCCATGGGATGCCATAAGTTACCGCAAATATGTAAGATACAATTGTTTTATTTTTCAAATTTCTACATTTGACCAATTAAGGAATCAAATTTTAAAATTACATACATTGGGTTTTGTGCCCAAAAACCTCCATATGCCGTCATTATACTTATTTTGGTGATTTACTGCTCATAATATTGCTTAAGCTTTTTTGCCCGAATAATTAAACTATAATTCAACACGTTCCTGTGATAGCTTTGAAATATGTGTCGATAAATCAATTAGAGATTATCTTTAGTTGTCCATGGTTGTAGCAGAGTGCATGAAGACACAGTAACTGTAGCATGATCTCTGATCTGCATTGGAAATGTGCACAACAACCCAAATTCCATAATGTATACAGGTAAGTGTGTTCCATGCCCTGTTGCCAAAAAATTTCCATCCAATTAAACATGATTTTAAACCTTGTTCCTTCATTTCAAGAGTGTTGTGCAACTCCCACTGTATGTACATTATTTGGTTTGTTACCACTAAACAGGCGTGTCTTTAAACAGCAATCTTCGACACCAACCACTGTGCCGAAAATCGGAAATACATTTACTACCTGCACCACAACTCCATTCGTAAAAAGAAGTTTGAATAAAGGCAGGTACGTGGCTCCCATAATCGATACGACACAGCTAATAGAATTTATTCCAGTACAATGTAATCACTGTGTTTGTGGTTGTCCCATATTAGGGATTATTAGTCAAAACAGGACAGTTATTTATCTAGATAGGTTTATTTCAGATATTTGGACACCGACATTTGTGTCTCTTTAGCATTATATAATTCCATAGTACAATCTTTTCTATTCTCTTGAGAGCTGGCAATTGCTAATGTACGTTTTAAAGCTCTACTGCTATATATCAACTACTTAACTCAGTGCCAGACACAATTAAAGTTTGACACAAAAAATTTAGATCATTTACACACTGTATTTCGCACTAAACACCGTCAAATTCAGACTTCCATTCAAGGCTGCCTATAGCTTCTGCTGTAAAATGTTTCATTTTCAAATTGTTCTCCTTCCAGTTATACTATTACCACAAAAACTATGCTAAGTATCCCGCATGCTGGTATAGGTGAGCATGTTATGTATTAACTATTGAAACAATAATGTCACAATGAGTTGTTCAAATATTTGAATTTCGAATGGCATGTGCATGTTCAAATTGAGGCGTCTTTATATCATTTTTACAGGTGACAATCTGGGCGCATATAAAGGACTCTCAGGGCAAAATTTCCCTTTGCCTTACTTAAGCTCAAACATCTGCCACACGTCTATTGCTGCATTCGGTCATACAAATATGACATAGATAACTGTTGCTTTGAACGTTATGTGATATTTTGTAAAAGATTGCAGAGACTGGAGTATAAGCATATTCATTGTCCAACAAAATAAACTGCACAACTTGACAAGGTTTTCTATATGTTCTTCAAAGCACACTGTACCTAGTAGTTAATCATTCAAGCCTTTTTTCGTGTGATTTATGAAATATCCGAATGTAACTACATTAAATCTACGAGAATGTTGGTGAGTGGTTCGATATAAAGTGTTTTCCAGTCATTTTATCTCATATTTAGTACAAAAATATGCTAGGAAAAGCAAATTACTACATGTGTACTTCACACATACACGTGGAATGCAATATTACCTGCATATGTTAAATTCAGGAGAACGTTACAGTGGAGAAAATAGTTTTGCAAACATTAAATTAATCACAAAGACCAGCGGGTTTCTGCAGCGTGCCATATATCTTCCAGTATAGATTCTTGTCTGGTGTCTTAAAACCTCTGCCATGAGGTATTTAATCGAAAATTGCCTTAGTTGCCTGTAATTGTGTTTTGTGTGTGTGTGTGTGTGTGTGTGTGTGTGTGTGTGTATTGCATTTATTCATTAGATATCTCACATAGTTGAGAAAGTCATTACCCATATTCATAACTGTCAGAGTTTCAGGAGCTACCATACATTTTTTTTTAATACCAAGGTGAAGAAACTAGTTTCAAGCCTTACTTCAGACAAACAGTTACCAATGAAAGACCACTGGTGTTTAAAACCGGTCTTCTCAACCTGTCAAGCATTTTTCATTCACAACAGATTTTAGTTTTTGCCAAATAAATATGTCTAACCACTTAAAGCCCAAAATTTTATCACTTGTGCTAAAGATAAGAGAAGCAAGGAAGGTCCGTCACTTATTGGTTCTCCAGACTGGTCAGTCAGAATACTTTCCAGGAAAAGGGGAAACTGGGCCGACATCGTTTTTGTAATATTTATGAATATGGGAAATTATAAACACAATGTACCTCCGATAGAACTATTGGTCAGCGAATACATCCTACAGAACAAAATAGCCAATGGAGTATTTATCAAATAGTTCAGAAAAACAGTCAAAAATTCCAACTCAACAATGACAGCGAATGAGATTCAAGAGTTATACAAAACATCAACATACATCTTCCAATACCAGTGTGAAATTTCAATTGTGATTTTAGACAGACAGTCCCCCATTAAGGGCAACTGCTGGTTCCAAATTGGTGATAAAGAGAAGCACCATGTCCAGATTGTCTTGATACAAACGTTTAAAAAATATAGCGATTGTGATTTTGTCAGAGGCACTGGTCTTTTGCTTTGAGTCTGGCGTTATGAGCGAAATTCAATATCTTCGCCGAAATACAAATGCATCACACTTCACAGATATTAATTACACACAGAACAAAGTGTGTATATGCACACAAATATTTATGTTCCAGCAGACATCTTTGAAAATACAATTTACCCATGAATCCAAATCTAAAAAAATGCATTAATTTTCGCAATTTAGAAATTTTTAGCCAATGGAAACTTTTTTTGTTTTTTTTTTTGGTGGTGGTCTTAAAGGTAAAACAAACACAGTTGGATTTAAGGGTCAGCCATTTTTTTCAACTTTTTCACTTAAGTACATAGACGGAAGGGGTCAAGGTCAATGTACGTTCTTAGCTAATGATGGAAATATTGATCGACATTGACCTAAAAATCTACAGTTTTAGTGTACTTTTTTGGGGGGAGGGGGGTATAAGGAAGAGTATTCTGTGTATGAGTTTGAAAATTTTGGTAAATTTGGCTGAATTTTTCCAATGCATCTAATGTGGAACATTTATGCATACGCACACTGTTCTTTATATTGAGGAAAAATGCACCAGCCGAGTTTCAGCAAGCCACAATAATGATAGAACTTGACTCACCGCAATTCTCAAGATGTGAACCATCCCGACATCCTGTATACCTTCCTAGGTAATCAATTTCATAAAGGCAAACCAATGAAGCATTAATCTTATATGTTGCTGATTTGCACTGAAATCCGGATGGGCTGGTTCCCATGCCTAAAATACACACAGTGATTACTTTCATCACACGTACATATTTTACATGTAGCTGACAAACACACCATTGGTAATTTACAGTTTACAATTTCATTTCCATGTCATGTATTAGTTCAACTGTATATTCTGCACTACCATCGTTTGAACTCAATTTTGGTCCCCCAAGGGTAAAGATGTACTTTTGCATAACAACATTTATGAATTGTCATGATATCATGTCAACAGACGCACGGAATGTAACTGTAACATAAACAAAAAAGAAAACCTTAAAAGAGCTTCAGAAGTAAGGTACACACGAAAAAGATATCATGTAGTAGTAACATGTGGATAGACTTTATCCACATTGGCAAATAAGTTTCCACCCAAAGACAATTCCTGCATTATTCTTTCTTCTCTGTGGCAGCATGCAGACAAAATACTTTTTCTTCAAATTGCTATGCTTGAAATTGCACAACATGACCGTAATTATGTTTCCTTGGAAGTGACATGCACATGCTTTTTATTAAACTTGTTCTTGATATCAAATTCTTATCCCAAAAGTAAAATGACAACTTTTAATGGAAGAATACACTGGCCCTTTTTTTCCAGCATTCGACTTGTGTATGGCCAATAATATAGCTTGTCAATGAATCAGGCAAAAGTGCACATATTTCAATTTTAGGCTGCAGTTCGCACA
Source organism: Hermodice carunculata (assembly GCA_964020975.1). Classification (NCBI taxonomy): domain Eukaryota; kingdom Metazoa; phylum Annelida; class Polychaeta; order Eunicida; family Amphinomidae; genus Hermodice; species Hermodice carunculata. Next base: position 41,821,920 of record OZ026621.1, read on the forward strand.
GACACACACAAACGTAGCCACACATACACACACACACACACACACACACACACACACACACATATATATATATATATATATATATATATATATATATATATATATATATATATATATATATATATAATCAATCATAAGATACATATACATAGTAAATGCTAAAAATGGCTTTATGGCGGTGCATTGGAGCATACATGTTTTAAAGTCTTCGTCCTCTGGTGGATCACTGGGGCAACTGGCAATGCCATCACACATGTACCTCCGTGGAACAAAAGAGCCGTCAAAGCAATTGAAAGCAACAGACCTGTCATATTTACCTGGAACGATGAAAAAGAATGCTTACATGATATTCCTTGGTATGCAGATTTCTGGATTTTGGTGTGTTTTTTTCGTTTTTTTTATTTATTTATTTATCTATTTATTTGTTTGTTTGTTTGTCTGTTTGTTTACTTACTTACTTACTTACTCACTTACTTACTTACTTACTAACTTTTTTATTTATTTATTTATTTATATATTTATTTATTTATAATTTTTTTTTGCTCAGCTGAGTCAATATGATAGTTTGTGAACCGTTGTCTGTTTATCATCCACCAAAAAATCACATTTACGAGTTGTCAAAATCAACTGGCCAAATTCTCTTCACACTTGGAGGGAATATACCATGGGTTGGTCTTTAAGATTGTTCAAATGTTACGATTTATCGATTTTTGTGTTTTTTCGTGATTTTTTATCAGTTTCTGCCCAAATCTTCAAAAAATATCTTCCAAACCACCAAGCCAACTGATTGCAAATGAATGTATACATGGAACTACTTTGAATACGTTTTCAGTTACAATGCGTGTCATTTGTGTGTGTGTGTGTGTGTGTGTGTGTGTGTGTGTGTGTGTGTGTGTGTGTGTGAACCGTCGTCTGTTTGTCATCCATCAAAAAAAAAAAAAAAAAAATAACATTTGCGACTTCTCCAAATCCACTAGCCATATTCACTTTAACCTTGGTGTGAATGTACCCTGGGTTAGTCTCTAATAGATTGTTTAAATGCTACTATATATTGATATGTGCATTTTGTGATTTTTTGTTTGTTTCTTGCCAAATCTTAAAACAATAAATATCTTCCAAAACCACCAAGGCAATTGCTTGGAAATGGCATATGGACAGTACTGGAGCACTTCAGACTTTAGATTGTTCAAGATATAAGGTTAAGAATAGTTCTATTCTTAAATTCTTTTGTGCTTTACAACAATTTTAACTTCTCTGATTTTTTCACTCAAATTATGCTTAAACGTAGGGGAAATTTAGCTTGCTTGTGGAACGGGTACACTACGTTACTCAACAGGTAACGATACTCAAGATCCGTGATTTTAAGCGATTTTTTTCAAACAGTTTTTATGTTGTTTAATGCATGCATTTCTTTTGGTTACTAATGGAAATTCTTTTTTTTTCCTTCTCCAAAACTGTGAACCAAATTTATTCCAAACTTACCTGGATATGCCTTATGTGGGTCTTTACCAAGTTTGTTCACATGGCCACACTCTGGTGATGTCTGGATTTCTCCATAATAATTTGGTTCATTTTTTTGGCAAAGTCTTCTTCTCTAAAAGTGCTTAACTAATTGCCTTGATATTGCATATGAACCCTTCTGGCAACCTCCAGACTTCAATTGTTTAACAGGTGAAGTTGCAAAGGTTTTTTTTCCGTATGTTTACGAATGTTTTTGTAGTTTTACTATTTTTAGCTCTTCTCCAAAACCATTGCTCAAATTGTTGCAACCTCAGCATAAGTGTAGCGTGTGGAAGGGTCAAATAAATATGTTCCCTAGATGGTAATACCCTGGATAGCTATTTTGTAACGAATTGTTCAATTCTTGTATCTTTCTTCTAGGCACGCATTTGCATTGATAAGCATGTAATTCAAATGGGATTGTAATGCAAATCAACATTTTTTACTTCCTATCTAAAACCACCCACCCAATTTGACTTCAAATTTGTCGGGATACACCTTGAATGGGTCTCTATCTATGTTGTTTAAGTGGTCACACTAAAATTATTTTCAAATTTTAATGTCCACCTCAACTGGTAAGCCAAAATTGTGTTCTTTTCGTTGTCGTATGATCATTCCATTTTCATTTTAAATCAAGGCAGGCCTACTTCACTTAGCTCTGTTTTTCATAGTCCAGGTAGGCATGGGCCAACACCAGGGCATCTTGTTCAAATCAAGCGTATTATTCTATGGACTAACAGCAGAGTGTTATTTTTCTGATTTACAACAAGGTAGTATATGAGAGGAAAGGTAAACACATGAGAGACCACCTTATAGTGCTGGTCCAAATACTTACTTAGTTAATTGGCTCTGTCTGACGGAAAAAATATCTTGTCATTGCTGCACATAGTACAAATATCATTGTTGGCGAGGGTTTTACATTAAAAAGGGGAACGAAAATAGCTTATTTATAAGGTCTCATAAAGAGACATGGAACCTACAGTTCAATCTCAGGTCTGTAAGTCTCATTCAGTCCGGAGATCGCCAGAGATGTCGACTAAGAAAGGCGATCTTAAAATACAGTGCTCAAATGCAGTGACCACTGACTTACCACATATCTGCTCATCAGACTTATCTAGACAGTCCTCCTCAAAATCGCACTGTTTAGCTGCTGGAATACATCTGCCATCGGCACAACGATATTCAGAATCATTACACATTCGGTAAACTTAAATGAATAGAAAATAGAATGTATGTTATTTACACATTACTTCCAAATAGGTCATCAGTTTTACTTGAGTGAAAACCTGTGTACCCACAAACTGCACAGAAACATCAACTTATATTCGCACGCACGCATATATACACACACAGCTACACACACACACACACACATATATATATATATATAGAGAGAGAGAGAGAGAGAGAGAGGGAGAGAGACAGAGAGACACAGAGACAGACAGAGAGACAGAGAGAGAGAGAGAGAGAGAGAGAGAGAGAGAGAGAGAGACAGAGAGAGAACTAACCAAAGATCTTTTCTAATTTCAGCATGGGTTTTCTTACCTGTTCTTATAAATGTTTGTTACAGAAACATGTCAAATAATCTGCCAAGCAGTAGTGATCTATCATTCCATGCTTACAAATTCTGAAGGACGACATTGCTGAAATGACATTGAAATATCGTCCTTGGCCATCCTAGCATTAGAATGTACATTGGATGGACATCTAGTATCAGTAAACCATTGTGCTTCTTGAATAATGCCCGGGCTTTACCATTCATTTAACCATAGGCAAATTCAAGTACAGAAAATGTATTGTCCCTGTATTAGGCCCCACCCAAGTTAGAATATTGGACAAAAGGCATTATTGCCTAGTACATTATGAAGAGCTGCATGTAACCAGCTACTAATTATGTATGGCATGCAAGCATTACGAATACGATCTGTGCTGTAAGGCTATGATTTATTTGTATTAAGTTTGTTCTAAACCGCACAGTTTGTGTACACGTGAAAAAAAACATTGACATCAGGCAAGACATCATTACTTCGTTTTTGTACTATTTTACCGTGCAAAACGTGGTAGTAGAGTTAAGGTGAACATGTAGATGCATCAAACCTTTTCGAAGAAAGCCCAAGATGAGCGACAATGATGTCACTAACATTTTGGTGGGTGATAACGGTACTAATGGATACCTTGGAAAGAAAACGAATACCAAAGACCAGGGCAACAAAGTGCAGACTTTTGTTGGAAAGTCATATACTTGATGTTAAAACAAGGATTTGGACAGTAGCGAAAAATATGAGGCGGAACTCGAAGCAATACAAGAGAATGGCCAACTTGTTAACGTGACTCTTGTTGGATAATCATGTTCCAGAAGCTGAAAGATCGTTTCAAGTGAAAAAAAACAAGACAAAAACTGCTGATCTTCTCAAGGCCTAAAGAGAGGTAATCAATATTATTTTGGATTATTGCGAGAAAGATACAGATAGTCGTGAAAACAATGAGGCAAAGCGCCAAGCATTTGAAGGAAACGGCCTAACCATTAACATAATGTCAAGGGTATCAAAGTTTCCCTGTAAAACAAGGGAAACTGTTGCTGCGGAAAATTGGGCCACACCCGAAAGCAATAGAGCCACAGCCGGCAATAACGCCCTTCCAACAACATTTAGAAGCAACTAAAATAGAAACAATGCCCATTTTTGCGCGAAAAAAAAAACAAAAACAAAAAAAACGAAAATACGCCAATATTTCGGAATGTCACACATAATATACCGAAAAGGCTAATTGTAGCCCAGAGTACAAATTGTTACAGTTGAGCCTATACATAGGTAGAGATGCACTGAAGTGAAGGATTGCCGCTAGCGTTAAAGGCTATAAAGCAGCAAAGCGACATCTGCACAAAACGTCTGGTGACACAAGACCACATGAAGAAGTCCAGTGGTGTTAACATATTTTGTGTGGGATCGCAGGGCTATTTGTGGTGAGAGGAATTAAAGCAGAACCTTTACAGCATTCCACCAATCTTCGTCATCACAAATTTTATTCTGAGCTTTCGATATCACAGATATCCGGAAATTGGTATTTAAGTGGTAAACGTTGACGGTAATGTTGATCTGTACACTAATCCAGATCACCAGATTTAAAGCTCAGGCTGTACATTAAGTTAATATATGTTTTCTTGTCACTTCAAATAAGAAGTTTAAAGCTCCACAGTGGTTTAAACTAAACTTGCCATAAAACATGATGCAATAGGAACGTATTTAAAGCCCAAATATTAATTTTGTACATTAAGGACTTCGCCATGAAAATTGAAACACACTGTTACTTGCACACATGAAACAAATATCCTGGGTAAAAGTTTCAAAATTGTAAAAACATAAAATATTATCAAAATAGATAAACTTTACGAAACATTAAAACGAAGTGTCATCTCCTGTCCATAGAACTAGGATTAAAAGCTTCAGTGTACTTATAAACCAATAACTTTAGGTGTCGTAAGAAACACAAAAAAGCACAGTCCTATACTCTATGTGATGATGTGACACAAAGAGCAACGAGTTACTAGATACACGAGGACCGTGTTACTTGAAAACAAAGAAAATCATATATCTTGCACCCTGTGACTACTGTAGATATACGTATATGATTCTTATCATTCAATATAACTTGTTCAAATATGTGTATGAGTTTATGAAGCTTAATAAAAAAATAAAAATGCTGTAGAAATACAAAACTAACAATTATGACTTGATCATAGTCTTTGGAGGGAATCACGATGCCACGTGGCTAGTAGGCATCAAAGGAAAGTATATCCGTGGCGATAGTTCTACCATTTTAAAACAAAGCTTAATAACAGTTGCTCAGTCTCATGAAGCAAAAGTGTTGCTTCCTGAAAGTGCAAAGTCTATTAAGCCATATACAATGATTAATATTACAGCTAAACGGGTAATGGAATATTACGGAATATGCAAAGGGACTTGAAATAAGTATATGTATGTGAACATCTTACAATGTTCATATCAGTCAGTCAAGTAACCTAAACTGGGCATCGTATATTATTCCAGTGCAAGTGAATTATGCTCTATAATCGGGTCCTGTAAAGTAAACACGAGTGCACAAATTTGCAGTTGGTCATGGCCATGTCAGCATACATCAGATAAGTCATAATATATGTTGTACATTGGTAGGAAAGTCTGCAACAAAGGTGCGCTAAATCGTGTTGCCCATACCATTTACAGAACTGCAAGGACACTGGGGTTCTCCAACAAAGAAGAAAAAAAAACCCTGTGCTAACTGGATACCATCAACGTACACCTCAGGAATAAACAGACCAAGGACCAACAATAATTAGCATGAAACTACTTTACTGTCAGGGTTTACATATCTGGTGACACACGTAGACACATTCAGAGAAGTAGCATCGCTGTTCCGTCGGTTCTGCTGGTGTGGCTTGTTGTACTGGATGGTTTCTACCTTGTTGACCTTGCAGTCACAGAACTGGCATACGCATTTATTAAGTTTGGAAAGTCCATAAGAAGCCTATCTTAGATAACGGACGCCATTTTTGTATGTTTATAGATTTGTGGACAATGGTAATTAAGTGGTGAGCATGGACGTTCACGTAGACCTTTACACTAACCCGGATCCCAGATTTGAAGCTAAGACTGTACACCTCTTAAAGTTAGTCTGCAATTCTAGTCACTTGGAATATGGAAATATAAAGCTAACTACACAACTGATGAATTAATGAATCTTTCCATAAAACTACATGCAAGAAGACTATATCTGAATCCAAACTATTAATTTGTACTTGGAGACGCGAAAGATACTAGCTTGTATGGAATTGTTAAATTGTGAAATGAATACCATAATATAAAGTTAAATAAGCTGTATATATTCGTCTAAAAAAATCAAACAACCAGAGCGTCAATTCCACGATCAGAGCTGATGGGCTAACACATGCGGAAGTGACCACATTCGCTGATGGACTTGTTCCGTAGTGGACTTGTTCGGTGAAATCAGAGTGAGTAACAGACAGTCAAAAGCAGACAACAATTCATATGGTGCTTGATTCCATATCACATTACCTCGCCAAAAATACATCACACAGCCGATTATCCAACATGTGCGTAAAAAGAAAACCACGAATTGTGGTTCATCTCATACACCAGCAAACATTTGAGGCCAATGCTGGACCGTGAGAAGAAGAGGAGCAATAAACTAGGTACAAAACAAATGTTATCAAGGCAAAAGACACGGAAAGAATCTTGCACAACAGATAATAGCCTTTACTGCTTAAGATCAGACCATGAATGCCATTGCAAACTTTGCCTAGGAGTTAGGGTTGCCCATGGTGGCCCATATTTGACAAAGCAAGGCAGAGGAAAAGTGCAAAACAAAAGGTGTATTTGCCTGTTCACTTATCAAGCATCCTGGCCCGTTCATATGGAAATAGCCTGGAGCTTAGACATGGACTCATCCCCGTCAACGCTTTCAAAGTTCATTAGTCCGTTCAACAATCCCATCCAATATACCTCCGATGACGGATGAATCTTTGCTGGCTCAAATCGAGTACTTTAGAACGAATTTAAGAAACTTGATGACGCAAAAAAGTGAAATTGCTCGCAAAGCAAGGGGTAGACTGGCAATTTAACTCCCCACATGCCATGTATTTTGGTTGCGTTTTTGAGACTTTAATCAAATCCATAATTTGTGCTTTAAAAGTTTTGATGGGCAATGTGTATTTATCAGCTAAATTGTTCATGGCAATAGTAAAGCGGAAGGTTTGCTGAATTCACACCCACTGTGTTATCAAGGAGTGGGTGTGCGGTTGGCCAAACTGCAACACGCTCGCCTGTCGCCTCTGCGGCCCGGGTTCGATTCACGGCCTGTGAAGCATATGGAAACAGTTCCTACCACTCTGACTGTGCACGGTGGTTTTTCTCCGAGTCCTTCGGATTCCTCCACCAAACATATAGGCAGGAAGTATATGCCACGATCTGTGCATATGGGGAGGGATTAATATAGGCTTGGTCTGCTTATCCATGTAAAAAATATGGATCTATACTATAAGTCAAACGATGAGCCCGTGTTGACCTCTGATCACTTCATAAGAGGGCAACCTGGGGGCCTGCTGGCTCCAAAGACAGTGGACACTAGTCCATTTGATCCACAAAGACGGCAGAGTTTATCAGAGTTAGTTCGACAGTTTTTCTGTCGTTGGTTGCAGGAGTCTCTCCCTAAAAAAATAAGCATTGCAAAAATATAATAGATTGCACAGGGACTTGGGTGTCGGTGACAGTGCAACTGTGACCATTCCCCTCACGCCAAGAGGCAAATGGCCTCATAAAAAACAACAAAGGACCAAATGGACACTTTAGGGTCTCAGATGCGAAAGTAGGAAAAGCATTCATAGATGACCAATTACCTTCTTTGCCCTTTGGACGTAGAATGACAGCAATTGATAGAATATGATACGAAACTTGAAATGTCATGATCATACTGACATATATCTATTAAATTTTACCTGATTATATGACATACTTCAATTTCGGATAAGAATAATACCTTTTTGCAATGCATCATAGTGTTGAAAATGATTGAAATTACCAAAGGGTGATTGTTCAGATGGACTAAATACAACAAAGAGGGAGTTGTGGACAAAAGGCATTTTTGCATGGTGCTTTATCCAGAGCTGTACGTATGCAATGTACACAACCACTTAAGATGTACGGCTTGCAAATAGAGTTGTAATTTTCTATTTTCCAGGGCATTACAGTTTTTGTAGTACAAGTTTTTTGCCCCATCGTCATGATGTATGAAATAAAGCATAAACAAAGCAGCATTGGAAAGCCCTATTATGCTCCCAATATAATTAAGTATTAACTGAAATAATGCCAATGCATCGAGTTGTCAGGATAGTGACTGAAATCACTGATGCTACCACAAGCTGAGCGATGTGCCACCAGAACGTGTACGTCGGCAGGTAGATGGGTGGGTAGGTAGGTATGCATGTATTCATGTGTATGTACTGTGACCGAAACACCAGAATAGAAATAAAAGCAAAAACAAACAAAAAACAAAGACAAAAAGGAAAACAAACAAACAGAACAAAAGACAAAGCAATAAAGAGTGCATTTAAATGTACTTGCAAACGTTTACTGCTGAAATATTTTGGCAAAATGTGATGGACGCCAGCAAAGTTAATAAATCATAATGATATACATTTAACTTACTGCAGCCATTTTCGTCGGCATTGTTCCCACAGTTGCTCCTGTGGTCACAGAATGTAGAGATGTGAATGTAACTTCCGTCCCCACAAGAAAAGGAAGGTAACCCTAAAACACACTTATTTTTTGCATTTCAAACGTCAACCTACCTGGTAAATTTGCTCGAACAAAATAGTTCAAAGACAGACCATAACTTACCTCATCTCTTATAGCACTTCATTTTGCTTGTAACAGTTTATTAAACTTAGAAATATTTCAATGGTTTACAATGACAATCAGACATTTTTTTTAAACATACTGGGGGACACTGCTCTTCAATGATAACCGTCCCATGTAACAACAACGCGAAAAGAGTAAAAACAAACAAACTAGTAATCACATAATACACGCTGATGCATTATGTTTAGCATAAACGCTAAGATTATGTTCCTGTACATAAATCTGTTTGACATTTCTCAGATTAGCAGCGTAGAATTAGTATTTGGAGCACGACTATTGGTACCTGTGCTTTGGCATTCCCATTCATCTGATCCATCATGGCAATCCATATGATTATTACACAGATAGGAATCCCAGATACACTCGCCTGATGCACATTTGTACATGAAATCCAAGCAGTCTCTCTCTTTTGTAGTTACTAAAGTTGTGCTGTCATTCATTCCTGTGAAATGAATTAATGAATATGTTGCTAGAACTGCAGGCACACACTAATGAGGCAATTCAATCTGCCTTATTCCTGTTGCATATCCATTTTTACATTATATTTCTGGGTATAATAAAATGTCAAAATATTGTCATACATAAATTGCATATCTTTCCTTTAAGAAGTCATTACATATGAAACCTGTATACGAGTGCATCTAAATTTGACACCAGTCCAAATATAGAATCAATTTGGAGGATATATGGATTTCAAGTACAGAGGAGAATCTGAAACATAAAAATTCAATTCCCTCGATGTATTTCTCCAAGTCAACCCTTTTTTTATTTTGCTACCGAGTCTACAAGGCATAACCTTCTCTAAACACAGTCTTGAAAGGTTAGGAAATGTTGCACTGCAAAAACACATAAATAATTAGCGTCGCTTGTTTAAACACTAGAAAATATTTTGTAGATATCCTAATGATCTAGCCCCCAAATGACGCAATCCTCTATAAAATACATAGAACAGCTCTCTTAGCACGCTGAATACCTCAATATAACGGGCCATGGGGCCAGCAACGTCAAAAAGTAATAAAGAGTGTGATAGAAGAACAGAGAAAGTGCAGAGAGATGTACAGTGAGAAAAAAATGAGAGAGAAAGAGATATACTGTAACAGACATACATACAGAGTCATAAGTAGTTATCACGATAAAGGTGCAGTCATAGGTGCAGAGAGAAATGCTGATAGACATACAAATGTACAGTTTTGTGGGTTAAAAGCGCGGTACATCGGTTCAATTGTTCACGTTCTCTTCTTTCCTGTTCAGTTGAAAATTTAGCCCGGGCTACATTCAGATTTACATATCATATATAAATGAAAGTTACTCTGAAAATAAAACTTCACCAAGATGTCGTATTATAATTTCTATCTAAATATACTGCTGGTCTTCCATCATATCAAGTTTTTCTCTTTTCTGATTTAACAGCCGTTTTAAAAATAAATCAAGGTCTAACTAATACATTTGATCAAAGGACCATATATACTGCCACGCACAAAGCCAACAAGCCGAAATCAAGCTATCGCTCAAACCAGTGCAAGGTGCAAAGAGAAAGTAAAAAAAAAAAAAAAAAAAAGAAAGTGTAGAAACCTTACGTCAGCTGTGGCAATGCAAAGGGCATGCCTTTGCATGATTATATAATATACTAAACCATTTTGTGAGGGAGTACGCTCAATATAAAAGCCGATCACCTTTAACTGTACAATTTGAAACGTTTTCACCTTTCTATATATACTCATTACAACAGGAGTCAAAAGAATATAACTTAGGAAGAAGTGTTTTTTAATCCATATTCCATTTCTATTTGTGACTTTGAAGCTTCAAAATTTAGAAGTTTCCCCACCACATATGACTGGATTGGTTATCCCAAAGCAAAAAAAAAAATCATTCATGCAGCTGTTTACTTGTGGGCTATATGGGAATCATGTGTGGCTGAGGTAATTGAATATTGATGTACCTTCAATATTAAACACGTTAAACAAATTTCAAAGAGCTTTAACAAGATAAATCAGGAATACTGCGTCGAGGGAAAGGTGCTTATGTAAATCCGCATAAATAATTAAACGTCTATATGCAACAATAATGCATGAGCATGATGTTTTATACAGAATGAAGGGCCCTTCCCAGGAAGACCTCATTTTGAACTGGGGCAAGTCGAGGTCCACATAAAGCAGAAGATGCTGCCAAACTGGGTGTTGCATATTGATTTGTTTCTTGTAAATTCCTCTACAAGTACTCTATCACCACTTCTGTTCTAACAGAAACCGTTCATAGCATTTCTTGCTAATAACGATTTCATTTTTCATAAAAAGTCCTCATCATTCGTACCACAACTTGGTATAGTTTACCAATCCAGTGTCCTGTGACTTATGAAAAACACCATTCCCAGTTCAAAGCAGACCAAGCAGGTCAGCGTGTCATATGGTATTTTTACCGGCAGTATCAGTCTCAATATTTACGTTAATGCAACAAAGTGGACTCCAGGTTTGCGACACAGGTTCGTTTTTATGACGTCAAGGAGTCCAAGTTGAGTGTGACAAAGGGGTTTCTGTTTCACTTAATTGTAACGAGAAAATACGTGTTCTATTTTAGTATTATTAAAATGAACGTTTGAAAAAATTGACTGTGACAAAATGTGACACAGGATCCTTTAGTTGAAATTATTCTTGCTTATGGACCAATTTTGTAAACTGTGATCTTGCAGTATCTTGATACATTACTTTTTGCCCCACTGCATCTTTGTGGAATGCATATTCTTAACTTTATTTCAGGAAAGACCCAGCAAGACGTTTTATGCACTTGTAGTGTGTGAGCATAATAACGTCCCCCTCGAAAATACATTGCTAATGTCACAAACTGAGGCTAGAATGCAGTTAAAAATGACATTAAAGATATTTTACCATTTGTATATGTAGAATATACATTCTATGCTGAAAGCAGATAATAAAAGTATAACAAACCATATCCTATGCCTGTGATGCCATTTTTACCATTCCTTGTTTGCCACTCTGTGTTACATGTATTCATGCGAAATCAATAATATATGCTAAAATTTGCGAAGATGAGTAAATGAAGTGATAACAAAAAATGGCGGATTACCTAAATCCTTATCAAATTCACAGAAGTATGTGGCATTAAATGGTTTTTTGCAGAGTACTGAGTGCCAGCCGTTAACGTCCATAAGCACACACTTTCTACCTGGTAGTGCATTTGGTTGCCAGTTCACCTTTTTTACCTTCAAATGAGAGTTGGCCCAATACGTGAATATATAAGGTTTGCCATCAGTCCATCGGAAAATATTGGTCTTTCCAAAGATGGATAAGCCTGGTGACAGAGAACACATATAACAATAATTGCTAAACGAGCTGAATTTGTTATGGTTTTTGGTTTGTTTGTTTTTGTTTTTGTTGGTTCCTTTGTTTTGTTTTGTTTTCTTGTTTTTTTTTTTTTTTCCATTTTTCCTTCTGTTTGTTTTTATTTTTTTGTTTGTTTTTTTGCTTGTTTTTTGTTTTTTGTTTTTTGTTTGTCTATTTTTTTTTTGTTTTCCGTTTTTTTCCTTTTTTTTCCCGTAATTTTGCACTCTGCCAGGGTTTATATTTCCATTTGAAAATCAAACAATTCAGGCCTTCCTTTAAATGTCAACTGGGTTTGTTATTATTTATTGAAGCTGTTTCAGTGCGCAAACAGGAAGTGGTTGTGTGGCCGGAAATTCCACTGTTGTGAATTGTATTATGTAAAATTACATATGTGCAAATGTTCCTACCAGACATCAATTTAAACACGCGTAAAAAACGCATGTATTTTGTTGTCTATATTCTTGTACAATTTGTTATCTATATGTCAAATAAAAGTATTCTGATTCTGATTCTGTATGCACGTGCATATGTATAAAGTTATATATGTATGTACGTGTACATGTATGTATGTGTGTGTATTCATGCATGTATGTATGTATACATGTGCGTATGTATGTATGTATGTGTGTATGTATGTATGGTGTGTGTGTATGTATGTATGTATGTATGTATGTATGTATGTATGTATGTATGTATGTATGTATGTATGTATGTATGTATGTATGTATGTATGTACGCACGTATGAACATTTTATGTTCGTAACGAGTGGTATCCAAAACCTACAACCTTTGGCACCAGTCACTTAGCTGAAATGGGAAACGTACATATCCCCTTGGTCAAATGCCCTTTCTAAAAATAGAATGGCTCAATTCAGGCAGTTGTGTGCGAGTGCCATATCAACACTGTTATGCAGTATATTTACTGAGTTGGCATTTATTTCCAGAATCGTGGACTTAAATCCATTAGCATTAATGAAGTGCCGAAAATACACATTTTATGTTCGCAACGAATACATACATACATACATATATACATACATACATACATACATGTGTATGTATGTATGTATGTATGTATGTATGTATGTATGTATGTATGTGTGTGTGTACATATGTATGTATGCATGTATATATATATATATATATATATATATATATATATATATATATATATATATATATATATATATATATGTGTGTGTGTGTGTGTGTGTGTGTCTATGTATGTATGTATGTATGTATGTATGTATGTATATTTTTCTGTATGCAGGTATGTCTATACGGTTGTTGATTAGCAATCTAACGTGCACTAATACCGTGTTTTCATAATTAGAAAAATAGAAAAATTCTGAACATGTGTTTGTGAGTTAAAACATGACAAGTAAAAGACGTTCTTCAATTTTGGCGAGTTTGTTCAAAAACTCGGGAAATGACAAAAACAGTATGCTAAGTTTTGTAATATACGTAGCATGTGGTATTGAAGTTTAATCTTCTGCATATAAGTTTCTTCATACCTATGAAGACACTCATGGTTCCTGCAGGAATACTCAGAAGGTTATACTCCCATATATCTGCAATAGATGCGAGGTGGCCCCCCATGCTCAAGCAATCTGAATTAGCTTCAGACCAATGTATTTTCCGTCCTTGTAGGTAGCGCATGTAGTACCAACTGTTTCTGATGGAGAACCAATGTTGATTGTACTCTAGAAATGAAATCAGGGCACTTGTACTCTAGAACTAAATCGTTACACTATTATACCCAAGAAGTATGATACATGGTTTGTTCCAGCAGTATTCATGTATTTGTAGCTCTCAAACTCTAAATTGATTCACCATATTTTAGTATATATGAGTAGATGTAGTAAAGATGACATTTACTGCATCCTCCATGCTAAACAGGGCATGAAAAGCATGAAACTTCTTTGCAACCATGAAATGCTAAATGTTGTCGGACATAAATAAAGAAAAAAAACCTAATAGAGAAGCATCTCAAGTCAGTAAAGTTTCTTTAAAAAGAAGCAGTCGGCGTTGTGGTGTTTACATTCCAAGAGACTATATCAAAGAATACCTAGCTTTGTGTGGTTTACATTCCAAGAGACTACATCAAGGAATACCTAAGCATGGGAGGATATAATATGATGCCCCCATTTGTGTTCTTTATGCTCGTCCATTGCTGTTTATCTTCCCCTTTACTTATTTCCCCTTATCATTGTTGAGTGAGGTTTCATCTGAGACAGTTGAAAGAAAACTTACGGCATGGCTGGAGGGCACAGTATTCCCATTGATAAATGCTATCCGATGTGTAACACCAAGGACCATATTCCCTATTGTTAGGATTTCTACAAAAATTGGATGCCTCTTTTACCGATTTGTCTGGGAATAAATCGTCATGATTAAAGCGATGACGGTGCGGAAACTGGACATCCCATCTTTGACACACTCTTCCATGCCTTGTTGTGTTCAATTGTCCCATGTATTCCTTGCCTCTAGCTGTTTGTAAGCATCCTTCCACAACAATAGATACATTGGTTAGAGCAGGCCCTTTACTATGCATTTCATGCATTACGGTTTATAATAAGCATACCGCTGCTGTGTAATAATCAGCATAATATGAGGGTGTAATAAAAGTAAACTCATTAAAAAAATAGTAGTAGTAGTAATAATAATAATAATAATAATAATAATAATAATAATAATAATAATAATAATAATAATAATAATAATAATAATAATAATAATAAGTAGACTGAGCAAAAGGCGCCTGTTCAAACAAATTGGGCAAGACCTTTGAATAGACTCACCAGTGATTCACGAGGCCCAACAAGTCTGATATAAATGTGGCCAATAAATCTTTAGATGAAGTCGGAAATTATATATTACATTTCTAATCCCCTCGCATTGTAATTTGTAATTTATCGCTATATATATATATATATATATATATATATATATATATATATATATATATATATATATATATATATATATATATATATATATATATATATATATATATATACATACATACATATATATTCACATATATTATGTGATAAGTGCTTGAACGATTCTTTACATCTAAGATCCACAGCAGTGCCTGGGATTGCTTTTCAGAATTGCCACAAGTAAAGTAACACATACAAATTAAAACAAAACAAAACAAAAACAGAGAACAGTTACGCCTTTTAATTAATAATTAGGTTTAAGGAACACCAGAGCCAGAGTGAGACTGAAATAGTATTGTTATCATAAAGAAAACAATGCAGTACAGGGACAGATAAGCTGAACTGAAAATATCACATTTATATGGATAACAAGCTATCGATTTATCTTCCATGAAATTTGAAACGTCAGGATAATACCAAATAGGGAAGCATAGATGCATTGCTGTTGTTACTATCTATGGTAGATTCTTACTTTTGTAAATGATGAATACCTGAAATCGACCCACAAAACATTCATTCCAATAAAATTGGTCATATCAATATGATAACTTTGAATTCTCATAAAGAAGGGGAAGAAACAAATCCGGAGAGGTGAAGAAAACATCATGATTAATTTTACAAAGAGACAAATGGTAATATAATTACATTAACAATTTAATATACCGAATAATGTGCACAAACAATACAAACAAACTTGCAGTAGAGTGTAATTTCCTTCAGCCTATATGTATAAATAAAGATGGAATAAGTAAGCTTAGAGGTAAGCAGTTGAATATTGCAAAAACATAACAATATGTGATGATACATATTCCATTATATTGGCCAGTCGTAACCATAAGCATTTGTCTCATTTAAACTTTGGAACCAAGGTTTTAGAATAATGAAATAAAGTTTATTACAGTATTAAGTATGATTTTATGGTCTCACTTGGAATGAACTTTGTGTGATGAGAGTGAAATGATAAGTGAAGTTATTTGCAGTTTCCACAGGATCTTGGATATGATGTTTAATTCCATTTGGTGAAATGGATGAAGACCAAACTACTTTTCTGGCTAGATACCTTACATATTTTGCTATAGGGACGTTTTTCACTGATAAAAGCTTTCCTTTGGTGTGTGTATTTTTTGTGCAAATGCATTGTGGCACATAATATCCTCTCTTTTTATGACGACATTTCTCCCATAGTGTGTCCTTTGTTGTACTGCATCACTGATATGGAAGGTTAATTATTTAGGCTGTGTAAGGAAACCAGCATTCTTTGTAACAAAAAAAAATAATAAATAAAATAAAGTAGATAAATATTTTTTTTTTTAATTGTCACTTGTGTGCATGAATAGAAAGAGTCACGTCTCAAGAGTACTTTTCATGTCATCACAAATCTGTATTTCAAACGATGGTGTCTATTTCATACTCCTCAGAAAGGACAGTTCATCAAAAGTTTTGTAAGAACCGCATTTGATTGATGTATGGGACTGGATTTTTCTTCTTCTTCCTTTTTTTTTTTTTTTTTTGAATAATCCAGTGTGTTTTCAAGTCTGTCGGGTATTGGTCAGACAGCGCTTACGTGAGTTAACATCATCAGGACGTATAATTTACACATGTTTACACATGGCTGAGGTCGTTTTTTCTTGCAAACGTGTTACTTCCGATATTGTCTGTCTTAGTTAGAAGGACTGCAACCATTCTTTTGATTTGGTTAACTTGAGGGTTTCCTCAAGCCAATGCATATTTGCATCGCTCATAATAATGAAGACGCATTGCTCAGTATAAACATTAGCTGGCTATACTGGGCAGGTAGTGAATACTGAGCTGATGTTCAAAATCCGACCTATCCACTTCTACATGCCCTGCCTCCCAAGCTCCAAGCTCATATAAGCTGTCCAATTACTATGGCTGTGCCCGACTTATAACACAAGTGTTCCTTACAAGATGTGTCTAAGATACACCATAACAGGTCCCCAGGATGGAGAACATACACATGCAGGATGCAATGATCACATTTTAAGCTTCACATCTCCACCCCATGACTTGTCCTGTCTGACGGCGAAAAAAAACAAAACCCTGCTATATATGTAAACCCTGGACCACTATGAGCAGTTTTCCATGTGGACAACGTTTGCAAATACATGCACAGCGGTTTCTGCCTTGATGGACCACTCGAATGATATACCACCTGCCTTGAACATAATATTTTTAAGATATCTTGTTAAGTTATTTTCTTACTCTAAATTTGAAATGACAACCCGTCCTCAGAGATTTAACCACCTGGCTATCCTATGGCGCGATCTTTAGAGACAAGTTTCATATTTTAAGTCTTAATCTACAGCACATGTATCTCATATTGAATTGCTATAGGATAGGCCTTTGAGATTTTGCATGGAGGGTAAATATAAATTTCTATCCTCCTGGTAACAGCGTATGACGCATATGCTGCTTCAGAACATTGCACCTGTCTTTGTAAGTGATGGGCTCTGAAGACTAACCTGGATGTGTAAGGGTTTAGTGTTTTAGAGTGGTGCATGAGGTAAGGTGATAGGTTTTCACTCTTGGCGTGAACATGAACTTGGGGTAATTCCTGCCAGACGTGCAACGTGTATCCACTAGCCTGCCTGGGTGACATGCTCCTGACTCTGACCAACTGCAAATACCGCTAGAGACATATGGCAGCTCCAGTTTCCCATCGAGCCTGTCAATTTATAATTTTTTTCCCGGAGGCTTATTTGGACAAGTGTCGTCTACCGATCATAGCAAGGACAACCATCAGAAGCAGTAAAGCATCCAGATTTGTAATTTTAGAAATTCCACGACCAAGTCAAGTTTGTAGTTGTCGTGTCCTGCCCATGACAACAGGCTTATTGGCATTGTGTGTATTTCCAGAATCAGTTTGGGCCAATGAGTTTGTTAATATGCTGAATATACATATCATAGGGGCACCATTCAATTATCTGAACATCCAGGGGAATGTTTTCAATCAAACAGGAAAAGGCGTAAAACACCCTCAAAATACCCGTCTGCCTTAGTTGTTTGGCTGTGTAGGTCCGGCAGGACCATGTTTGTAATTTTGCCCTTTTTTCATTTAATATTGCGAAATCAGTACATTGCCGCCAGAGGACACAGATGCAGCACAATAACAGAAGTGCATATATTTAACCAGTCCAAACGTATGTGTATACAATCAAGTAGATCTCGGCTCAGACTTCTTTGTGGTTCTTGAAATATTAGTCGCAATATTGTCTTATTTCAAATTAATGCTGAATGCTATCAATTTGCAAGTTGGTGAACTGCTGTCTTTACTAGGTCACCAAACAGAATAGAGTTTATTCATAAAACTTGTAAATTCAGCACAACTATCTCAATATGTTGAGTAACAATGTATTGGTTGGACATGTGATCCAGATTCAGCAAGAGTGGTACCTTAATAACTGAGAAGATATGAAAACGTATGCTTCTAATTGTGTTCTATTACACGTAATTTGAGTGTCAAAAATATGAAAACAAAATGCACACATTAAAAAATTGAAAGACTTTGGAGTTCCAATAAACATTTAGTTTCCAATGTAAGAGAGGGCCAGCAGATAACCCCCTCCCCCTCCCTTGTGTAAAAGGGCTATACCAGAACGATTACTTTCATAACTGCAGGACATTTAAGTTTTGTACATAATGTAGACACCCATATCATGCTACGTAAATATGAATAATAGGGTGAAAGCTATACATGCTGTCTGCGAATTTCGGGCAATATACAGCATCATGTGAAGATATACACGTTTTGATCACTTGGCTGGGTCAGATTAAAAAAAGGAGGCAAAACAATATCCCTACAAACAGGTGTAATTCTACTTGCCAGTACCTACTGATGCATGTGTGGAACGATTTTTACTAAAGTTACTATTTTTATATGCAATAAGAATTACATGCCTCTTTCTTTAAAAAATGACAATAGCCTATCCTGTTGGTTAAGCGTCGGTGGAGAAAACAGTAAGTTTTTTAATGGTAATTATTTGCTATTGAATGACAATTTGCTTACTTGAAAGCTAAAAAGTAATAAAAACATGTTTATTACCTGAGTCGCACTGCGGTATACTACAGGAGCCCAAGCGAACTCTTCTACGGGTGGTAAAGCACCATGGAGTGTCCGCCTTGTTTGGATTACGACAGTGGTTCAAAGCTAGCTTGCGACTGAAATTGTCATTAGGAAAAGAGCTTCCAGTAAACATGTGCCGATGAGGGTAGTTCCTGTCCCATCTTTGACATGCTTTTCCGCTTGCAGTATGATTCATAACCCCATTGTAGTGCAATCCTTGTGGGGTAAACAAACAGTCTGAAAGCATTCAGTCAAGTAATACACATACAACGCGAAATTGATATATCGCTACCACTTTGAGCAGAGGTATGTCTCAGGCTTGGATGAGGTGGCTGCATCTTCGAGCTACTGATAATTAAATCTCTCCTACTGCAACCTTTAGTCTTATGAGCATAGTTATTCAGAGGATGCGGTATTATTACACCATTAATTGGGCCAAGTTTGCCTATGGGTCAAATCATTCATTGAATACGATTAATTGAACTGTAGGGATGCTGGTCACTTGATATTATACAAGTGATTATGACCTGAATTTGCCGCACATTACTCGCCTAGTTGAACAGTTGGTTATCCTGATAACTGAGAAAAAAACCTTCTTGTCTTTTTTTAGAATTTTTTGAAATACACTGTAGATATTTTGATATGTTCAATGCCTTTGCAGCTTCAGTGGATCGGGGTTGTAACAATATGGCAGTAGGTTGATTGGCTTGGCATACTATTTCTGATTTCACTTTGCTACCGACAGTTTTTGAATTACAAAAGCATTTGATGCTTTGCTACTTCACAGTCCATCCACATACATATTAAGATCATACAACACTCTGATTTGGTCAAAAAAGAAAGAACTAATTCTTCTTGTTATATTTTAGTGAAAAAGACAAATCTAGCTGCAAAATGTGCGTGGAAAAGTCAAGCATAAGATAGCGCCACAGTATGGTCTTAGTGTGGGACAAGTATCTTGATTGTACCATGTTTATCAAGAAGTTCACAGACATAGAGAGCTTTATACTGCTCCATGCAGATTATTTGATGCCAGCCTTCTTCTGTCATGGCCACACAGTCAGTGAATTCCTCCCTTGTCCAGCGTTCTGGTCTTTCCCTGTCCACTTTAATAAGTCTATGACTTGCCCATCCTGAAAATGTCATTGGTTTCCCCCAGGACCAGCGAAATATTCCTTCCATTGCCTGGTCATTCAAGCCTACAAAGTAACATCTAATATAGTAATTGGGATACTAAAAACAGCAATGGCTCTCTTTGCTTGCTTGTTGTTATTGCCTTCCTACTGGTGGTAGATTTTTTTTTTTTTTTTTTTTTTTTTTTTGTCAAGAGCCAAAAGTTGTGTTCTGAAAATACAAATCGCTTGTGAGACAAAGTTGGTTTACTTTTAACCTTAGTTGACCAGCGAATAGTTTATAAATGTTATCTGGATCTTTTGACATTTTATGTGACAAGTGGAAGGTTCAACACACCCCTTTTCTTCATTGAGCCTCTCACAGTATGCAATTCCGGAAACGTAGGGCATGCTGACCCTAGTAGGTCTAACCTCTGAGTATCATATTGTATCAACCACTACTTTAGTTTAAAATCATTCAAGAAGACAATATTTCACAGCAAAGTATGTTGGGTCATTTGAGTTACAAAGAGAACAAATGGCAACGGGCTGCACCTAAAATGACAAATGTACATTACAGACTGCCCTTGTGGCCACATTTATTAATCGATTTGCAGCTTATTTGGACATTCTTATGGACCCAGAAAGCAACTTCTTTCACAATTTTAGTCGTCACATGGTACACCATGTAAAACATGATTCGTGTACAACATTGCATACTGATAGGAAGTAAATGTAAATAAAAAACAGCTTGCTATCATCTGCAAACGATGCATAACTAATTCAATCGTGCATGTCTAAGCCCCAGGAGTATCCTTGGCCGTGTGCTTTGATGTACAAGGCAAATACCTGTAGCAAAAACAGACAAATGACAACATGTGGACTCTTAAATTTTGCATCCTTATATATCTCAACCCTATCAGAGCCAGTGCAATTAGGGCATGCACTTGCACGACACAGTGAAACACATCCACTGGGTAATTGTCAGGAAAAAATAAAGCATTCTTCTACATGTTCATTGTTTGCAGGCCAATATAATGCTTGAGTTCACAGCCGTTTTGATTTGAGATCGGTGCAGTTGGTGTCACAAACATTGATCCAGATGATGCAAGTAACTGTAGTTGGACCAGAAAGGTGACCAGAGACCAGTGCTGCCTTTTTTTTTTTTTTTTTTTAGTTTATGTAGATAATTGAAATATAAAATTTGAGACCCTTGGTAAAATGATAAACCACTCAATGTTTTCATAAACATTCCGTGTTTCCCGGTTTATGACACATCAGTGCTGACAAAAAAGTTGCTGTTTGAGCATGTATGATTCGCAGGATAACATTGCAACATACATGAATTCTACTTTTCCCTAAAACTTGACAGCTACGTGACCTTGTACTTTGATGTTGCACATAGTGTTCTTCCATGAAGGTCAGTCTTACTCAGTACATGATTGACCTTGCTGCTACCAAGGTCAGAGAGGCACAAGTGTAATGATTCTGTAGGTCAGTTGAGCATTGGTTGTTTACAAAACCCCTTGGTTGTGGCTTGTTACCGTCAATGCCCAACGTGATATATTGACTTATATCTTGCACATAGTGTCCATATTTTTTTTTTGGAAGAGACTGATGCTTTATAAACAAGGACAACATTTTTTTGTCAGCAATTGTACGATAGGATCAAATTTGTAGATCCGAAATAAAGGAAAGCATTTGCTGCTGTCAGATAAGGGAAAATATTGGGTGGCCCTATTTTATGTAGACAAGCATTAAACATTGTTACACTTTTGCCTATGTTTACAGAATCTAAAACATAAATAGCATTTTCAATGCAGAGTAAATGGTAGTAACACCCTTCAGTCTGACTAGGAGAAAAACCTTGACAAGCATACTTAGTTGACCGTTACAAGATATGCTGAAGAATTTTCTTTTCCTTGGTTGATGTCATGAACAGTATTTTAAAGGTATTCATAGCAAAATACTGGAAGGCATTAGAGGTTACTGAAACACTCATATATTTTATCTTGTCACCATGCATCACACAAAAGTGGTTTTGTCCTTGGCTTTGCTGCTATTTTTTCCAACACTTTCATGTGACTCAATGAATAAAAATATAAAAACTTAGATAAATTGAATGTCTTAATACTGCAATGGTGAAACGTTTACTTGTGGTAAGCTTGTTTTCCTATATATACTTTAATTGTCTTTGCTTACCTATGAAAAACAAACTTCCAGTTTTATTTTGTAAAAAGATATATTCTTCTCTGCTTTCAATACATGCTAAATGTCCATTTCTCTTCTGACAATCCTTCTCAGCAGCAACCCAGGTGGTGTTAGATGGCCTTACGTCTACAACAATGTACTTGCTACCTTGGAATGAAAATGACGTCTCCCGTGCTGAATGAGAAATAATGTATATCAACACTTTTACCATATATATATATATATATATATATATATATACATATATATATATATATATATATATATATATATATATATATATATATATATATATATATATATATATATATATATAAACAGCGAGAAACGGAATATATTAAAAACTGAATAAAGCTCTCAGATTTGAAAGAATGAAAAGTTAGCCACTGATGCATTATCCCGATAGAAAAAAAACATGTATGTTGTGTGTGAGTAACAAACACAAGCCAGACTCATCAAATGAATCACATCATATCCAGGATGGGCACCTGTGTGTTTGATTATATCTATGGCAAAGTAGCCACATTCAGGATGTGCACTTACGTGTTTGATTATATCCATAGCAAAGAAGTTTGAACATGTCATGTTCATTCAGATATCCTGTGTCTGCCAGATTTTTGAAATTTGACATATTTCGTTTGACGTCTTCCATGTGCCACTGATTCCAAATATGTACACCATGTGGATTCTGTAGGGGACCAGCTAGACCAGTCTCATAGCATCCTGCATCTCTCCACCATTGACTCAAACAATTTATGTGGAAAGGGCCATGGAAGTTTACAACATTTTTGTTTGCCTCAAGTTCATCACACTCATCTGCAACGTATTTGGAGGTTGTCACTTGGGACATTTTAATATATTTGAATGCAAATATAATATAAAGGAAAAAAAATCCATCTATGGGGTTCACTATTGCATTATATTACAAGCATGGATAAATATGTGTGACTCTGAAGGGATCATGTGGTACCTTGTCTTCTAACTCCTCCCAGTTATTTTTTATTTTTGCTGGAACCATGATTCAAAATGTGTATCAAATTGACCCATTTCTACAGCTCTGTAGGAGATTCTACCTTGGAATGAATGCGTAGTACTGATGCATGGCACCATGCCTACTTTAGGTTCATGGAAATACAGTATTCAGAATCAATTCTGCCTTGCATGTACATATAACATTGTTTACTCAGCTTGTCAGGCGTGGGATATAACTATCCACACCAAATAACATGACAAGGGAATTAACTGGGTGCTTCTTATTCCTATTGACTGAGGTCTATGCTTAAGATTGTCCCGATGACACTGGGTGTTTCACTTTTTTTGTTTTGCACGGTTAATTAACTTCTTTATGCATTCTGTTCCTGTTTTATACATGTTTGCAATGCGCACTGAACAACAAGTACCTCAGGGAAAATCGGAAATTACCAAAATAGTTGCGTCCAAAGCAATACACTTTGTAACCAACACGATTTTGATCTGCTAATCGTCGGAACAGCTTCATCTGTTTTTTTACCTCTCCAACGTTTTGTGAGTCCCATTCTTGGTCATTATAGTTATTGAAAGGACTTCCTTGACCAGCCTCCACACAGCCTGCATCAATCCACCACATTTTTAGGCAGGTCATCTTGTGAGGACCTTGTGTGGTGTCTGGTTGTGAACATTCCACATCCAACAAGGGCCTAGATGCAAGATCTAACAATATCATAATAAAAATTATATACATTCTCTTACCAATGCCAGAAATAAGTGTGAACCCAAAACCGATATATGGCCATTAGCTCTCTGAACAGCTGTAAGGCCATATGGTACAGCATTTGGCATTATCTGTGAATTATGGACTCTAATTCTCTTTAAATGGCTTTTTAATGCCAAAGTATAATGGAACATGTTTGTAGTTTGCGAATATGCAGCTAATTGATGACAGCAAAAGAGTTATAGATCAAAACAAAATACAATGCATCATTTGTCTGATAAAATTACTTTTGTATTGTATATCTTGCCTGCAAGAGCAAGACTAACACGATATTATATTTTTATGTCCTCTTAATTATTTTAACCTTTTCAGGACTACATATCAGCAGCACCCACAGCTTTCAACTGGTTATGTATTTGCAGTAACCATAATGATTTTCCGCTTTCCTTTTGTAACATAAATTGTAGCCATTGCACAGGGGGTATCTTAAAAGACTTGGACTGACAAAACATCACAAATGATAGACTATGCATTGGGAATTTCAATCGCATGCAAGAACTTAATGGAATATAATATAATATAATAATGTAAATGTCTGCGGTTCTATCGAATGAACAAAATAAATGTGTATTAATATGGTTTGTTTATTTGTTTCTATAATATTAACTTACCAGAAACACTGATGTCGTCAATTGCAATATCACCTTGTGCACCAGTTCCAACATGTCCTTCAAATATTAGCTTGAGTCAAAATAGAGAAATGTATTGTTATATGGTATTTACATTATTTGTTTGTTATTCGCGATCTCGGGATTTATGACAGAGGTGTATCATTTCTTTGTTGTTAAATCTGGCTTAGGAAGGAATCTGTTGCCTCTTTTGCTTTGGTAACAGTGCTTTAGACTAAGAGGATATGCAACAGGGAACGATTAATACAGCATTAAAGCAAGAAGCATACTTGGAATCAACTTTTTTTTTAGCCTTGACCTGTCAAACTTCATCCACTCTTGCAGGAATAAATGACCATCAATCCATGCAACCAGTTAGAATCACAGACATTGTGGAGTAAGATGCTATCTGTACTAACCACAGTTGATCTGGTAAATTTTGTTTGCAGATCTACAGCATACCAAGAGTCTCCCTGGTCTTTTGCCAAGGTAATTAGTTCCTTTTCTGTATTGGATGTCTTAGCAAGGACCCGTAGTTCCCCTAAGTGTGATCCATCCATATGGACAAAAAAACGGATGTAAATGTTCCCTGTCATGTTGAAAAGTGGAGATAGTAATCGTGCAATTTGACCCACTTTGCGTGGATTTGATGCTTCAATGTACATATAAAAACCTGCAAATAATAATAACAATAGCAATATAAAAACAGCAACAGGAAAATAAATTACAGTAACAATAATGAAAACGACTTTTACACCAAAGAGTACATAGGAAGTTCAAAGGAATTATTCTTTGTCGCTAGCATAACTATAGTAGGGACAACAGTACTAATAGCAATGGTAACAATAATTGAAAATCAAAATAATGATAATCCTCATGATGTAAAGGAAAATAATGCAACCTTGATCAAATGGATTCAAGTGAAGGTATCCACGGTTGTATCATTATATGCTGTTACATATGTTATCACATATAAACATACTAAAGGAAGAATGGTATAGCATTGGGTGAGTGAAGCTTATCACACCTTTGCCTGAGGAAGGATGACAGGAAGAGTGATTCTACCCGCAAGACAAGGATGAATATAAGCTGCCTACAGAATAGTTTGCTGCATTTCCACTTTTCTCTGTAGACACTGGGCAACATCCACTTTTGCTTTCTTTTCACCCACTTTTTGGTTTAGTTTGTTTAATGCTTGACTGTTTGTTCATTTGTTTAATAATATGCGAAGGGATTAGTAATTTTGATATTAGTAAGCATACTTACCTCTCAACCATGATTGCCTAGACCTTGGTGTTAGAACGTAAAACCCAATAAAATCTGATCAAGTTCAGTCACTTGATTGCACCAAAAAGCCTGACAGTCTTGTGGTGCCATGTCTCAGTTCCTTTGAATTCAGTGGTGACTCCCAGTGTGCATGATCACCAATCCTACTTCATGTTTTGGTGAGTGGTCAGTTGATGTCAGCCATGAGAAAGGAAGCAGGGTGGTGTGGTGGTCTTTTCTGGTGGTGTACAGGAAGGATAACTCTCTTATGCCAAAAATGATAAAAAATTTACATATTTGTTATGTAACTTTATTTCTCAACCACCTTTGCTAGAGATAAAGGTTGTAATATTATTTGCATATTGACTACATTTAGACCGCTAAGACTGACTGTGGGGTGTGTCAGTGTTTGGGTGGGGGTACCATTAGTCCAAGTCAGGAGGCAACACCTAAAAGCAAAACGTCAAACATACCTAGACTTAAGGCTGCCAACAGTAGAATCTGGCTGAAGCCTGGAAACACTTCTTACCAACCAGTATGAGACAACACTTGGCCTCCCTGGAGCTTGGCCCACAACATGATAGTTGTCCCCCTTCTGGGTAGACACTGTCAATTTCTACTCCTCTGGAGGTGGAGAGTTGACAGGTCTTAGTTGTCTTAACTGATGGGTGCTATGGGGCTGGTATTTGGTTCCATGGGACAGCAATCATCTGGGTCAACAGGGTCTAGGTAGAACATGACAGCAGGGACAACAGCCTGACACAAGTATCAGATTAGGTCAATTTGAGAAGTAGTTGGGCCACTAAGAGGTGCGCCAACCTTTAGACGGCATCAAGTCTTTACCACAGGGGGGGGGGGGGGGGGGGCCATAAACTGGAAAATTGTGGTTGTCCTGATGGGACTTGGAAGTCTCACACACGAGTATCGGGAACCTAAGCAGAGGAATCTGTGATGTCTCCAAAGTGAACATGCCCTCCTCTAGCACCATCAAGTCTCACAAGTAGTGTTCTAGAAAAGTCATAGAAAATCAGCAGAAATAGGCCTACAGGATGTCGACAACTGCGACATTCCTCATGGCACACAAAGAGGCATAGAAAGTTTTGCACCTTGTGAATCCTGGCTGAAACCGGGCTCTAAATCACCAGGTTTTTGTAGAGTGGTCCCATAGGCTTTCAAGATCATCTAATTAATCCATAAAAACATTGTGGTTGTACAAACGTACTCCCTACCAGGGTCACCAAAGGGTAACAATAGGGCAGACATCTGCGGCCTGAAACCATCCATGCGTGGAAACTACGAGCACAGCACTCTCATGAGACACAGGGCTCTTTCCTCTGTGGAAAAAGCCATATCCATTGCATGGAGGATAGAACCCTTGAAAGCTGTAGCCAGATCTTGAACCATCAGGATATTTGAAAGAAAGTGGAAATAAGGCCTCAGTGTGTTCCGGGAGTGGTCAGCTTACCATTGGATTCAGTCAGGTGCTAGAACATGGATCTCGCTTCTTCAAACCCTGAAAGTGAGTGTTAGCAGAAAACAAGCTTTTGACTTCCAGTACTTTAGGTCTAACCATCATGGGTAGTCAAAGCACACATGGGGCCACTTCTTCAACATAACTAAGCCCAACAGAAGGTCCCACCATGGTAGGATCTGCCCAGTGTTTCCCTTAATCCCATAATGGGGGTATATTACCCTTTCAAACCCTAATATACATTTTACAAAAATCCTAAAGGTCATTGGATTTCTGTATTGACATCAAAATTGGTGATAACCTGATCATCATGTCAAATATCCATTCATGTGACCCCCTGGAAATTCTTAAAAGGAAACACTTCAGCCTGTCTGCTGGTCTGTCAGTGTAGAAGGGTGCAATGAACACTGACCGATCATAATCACTTGCAAGAAGAATGTCCAGGACCTTCACGGGTGTTGAGGAGAGGGTTGATCAAAATCTTGGTACAGTTTTTCAGCCCTTGCCACAGCCTCCCCACTGATAAAGTAAGAAGTCAGCAATGTTCCATTGCATGGAGACTATGGACGTATTATCCGACTATTGCACCAATCTAAAAACACCTTTCAACAAGCCAAGTAAAACAATCAGAGAAGACGGCTGAAGCACGCCACTAGCAATACTTTCTGTGACTGAATCCAAAATTGTTTTGTGCAACAATCACCAAACATGGCGGCTGAGCATTTGACGGTACCTGTGGGGCTAACACCTCCATTGTTGCACCAAAAGTTGTAGCTATGCTGGTAAACATAGCAAGGCCTAGATGCATATTCCATGAGATCAAAGGACTAGTCTGTCCTTGGTTGCCAGGGGGCAACTAGGATCAAACTGCAGTCGTGTGGCTCAAACTTCTGCAGTACTCTTAGGAGGACCAGTGAAGGTGAAAGGGTCTATGGTGAAAGGTTGTTCCAGTCCATTGCTAGAGCATCCACCACCCGGGCCTGGGGGTCCTGGAGTGGTGAGGCATAAACCAGTATTTTTCCTTTCTCGCTTGTCCCAAACATGAGGAGTTCTCTATCTAGCTCACATGGCTTAGTTGACGCATGGGTGGAGTGACCACTCCCTCCATACCAGGTGACCTCTTCTGAAGAGTTGGTCAGCCCGTACATTTTGATGTCCTGCAGCATGCCTTGCATGCATGGAAATGTTAGTTTTGAGTATCATCAAGTTGTAAAGTCTTCACCCCAGACTTAAGATTTAAAGAGAAGGAAAGATGTCAAGTTGGAAAGTCCGCAGGGGAATACCGTAGGGGAAATTTATACAAATATCGTATATTTGGTTGGCTCACAGAATAACCATGATATGACCATAATGAATTATTATGGGTGATTATATTGGGGTTACGGGAATTACAGTGAAAGTCCTCTAAACGGTGTATTATTGGCAGAACAGTCAAAATCTCTAGAGTGTAAATGCAGAAATATTGTGCAATATATTATTGTGAATCATTTCTTGACGCAGTAGAAATGCCAGTTTTTAAAAACAAAACAGGAATTGTGCAAGAACATAACCTAGATGCACTGGGTCATTATCTCGGTCAGGAAAATAATGATCCAATTAGTCCAGGATGTGTGGCAGACAGGTTAAAGCAGTTATACATGACAGTGATGGATTTGAGGTTGTGTGGTACGTGAATATGTGTTGAATAAAATTGGAATTCATTCTTTGCTGAATTAATTAAATGATATTTCAAGTCTAGATTGAGATTGTATTAATCATGACAAGTCTGCACATATAAATTGGTAGTCTTTTCTATCATGTTTGTCAGTGAACTTGTTCACCCTGATATGTCATATCCGGCATGAGAATAGAAGGAGAGGAAAATTCACATACACAATACCTGATAGGGGGAGCCAGTGCACAGTTAAGTAGAAATATAATTAAGGGTTTTAACATCGCCTAGTCATGTCTTGTTTATATAAAACATAATTTTGATAGGATCTAACTGGGGTATCTGAATTTGGACAGACAGAACTGCTGAGTTGCAGTTTTTCATGGGATTTCCCACTGTGTCTGGCTCAGTTTTGTATAAAAGGAGGTACACTTGCCGTACTAGGTAGAGTGGTAACTCTCATTATACAGAGTAGCTGAACCAAGGAGCCTTACCAGATTGGGAGATCTATTTGCTGTATAAGGATCGAGAATAAAGGAATTGAGCTGGAGATTGAACCTAAAGAAGTTGTTCTTTGCTGACAAGTCTACTTTGTGTAATACTGCCTGGTCAGCTTAATGCAGTCAGATACAACACCATCATCAGGCCGGGTGGTCTACATAATTGGCCAGCTTGCCAGGATTCTGGCCTTGTCACTTCTGATCTTCACCAATGGCTGAAGTGGACCTGGCCTACATACAGATAGACAGTCATTCAGAAGAAGAAGTTTGCTTTGTGATAATACAAGATGACACCATTACTGGGAACCACACTTGAGATCCAATTCCAACACTGGAACCAGAACCCAAACCTAAACCAAACTACATAGACCTCGCTTGCATGTGAATAACCAAATCAGTGGTAGCATCAAGAAACTTTGGTTAACTGGACAGAGAAGGGAACAAGACAGACGAAGACAGTTGAGAGAAGAGAAATGGAACATTATAAACAAATCCATTGACTAAAAGAGAAATTTGCAAGATTACAGTTTCAACAGATAAGAGAACATAATTTGTTTGACACTCAACTAGACAGAATTAGACAGTTGAAAAAGCCACAACAACCAAAGTAAGCATCATGAATCCTGACCAGTTTACAGCCTCATTGGAGGGCATTGCTAAGATGATCCAGGATTGAAACCAAGGAATGGGAGCATGCCATTCTGACTAAAATGGATGGAAAAGCTCAAATCTATAATAAAAACCACACGCAAGTATGGCAGACAAGTTGCGACAGATGTAAGGGAATGGCTTGACGAGGTGAACATGAGCATCCCTTATCTACCGGACGTTCCTGGAGCCGTGATTGATGTCGTAACCAAGTGGGTAACCAGATCATTGGAAAAGGAAGTTGAGCAGTATTTGGTTCTGCAACCTGCTCTACACGCTACTCCATGGGATGACTTAAAAGCACAATTTCCCAATCATTTCTTTTGACAAACAAAGATGAAAGACTGAAAATGAACTGCACAAAATTGAACAATCTGAACATGAAAACCTATGACTTTTAATCAGAAATTTCAAGAGGCTGCACATCTAGCGAAACAGAAGTGCGGATGCTGAAAGGACAATTGTCAGAGCTTACACCAAAGCTCTGAACAATGCAGACCTAGCAAAGAAGTTAATTGTTCAATCTCGACCACAAACCCTGGAAGATGCCATGAAGTATACAGAGAAACAAGAGGCTGGATTGGAAATGTTCCAAGGACTGAGGAACCTATGGAAATAGGAGGAATGAAGGACAATATGAAGTATTGAAATTACTGGAAAACACTGCTAAAAATCAACAGACGTAAACGTACCGACTCAACAGGTTGGAAAATTGACCCAACATACCACCTCAGAGTAGGCAAATAACTGGAAGCATTCAGGGAAAATGTTTCTACTGCGATAAATTCGGAGACAGAGCCATAGAAGAGGGCCAGCCAACAACAGAAAAAAACGCAGAGACCAATGACTCATAAATCTTCCTTAAACTGTAAGTTGCAGCAGGCTACACTGGCAGTAGGTGGAACATTGTGCTGACTTTGTCAGGAGTTAAGATTAATGCTCTCCTCGATACTGAGGCTAATGTTACCTTGCTGCACCAGGGACTTTTTGACAAGTTATGTCACTGTATTGAATGTTGAAAACTTCTTCAGCCATGTTCATATATTGTTATTGTTTCCAAAGAAAAATTAAATGCTTTGGGGCAAACAGAGGTCAAAATTAAAATGCTACTGTAGCCAAAGTTATCATTGTAAAAAGGAATTTCTCATGAGATGATTTTAGGTCATGATATTTTGGAAAAAGGACAGGGCATTGTAAACTATCCCAAATGAACACTGACATGGTTTAGGAAGGATTGGCCATTAACAATTGTTAATAGATATGGTATAAACGCTGTTAATAAGCATGGGAAAATGGGTTCAACTGTAGTAAAATCAGAGAGATAGACAGGATATTTTGCCATTGATACAGCATTAGAAAAATATTGTGATGTATTTAGTGATAAGACAGACCCACATGAATATTGTGACCTAAACTCGGTAGTAATAGACACTCAAGGATACTCTCCTATAAAGCAAAGGGCGTACAAAACTCCTTTGTCAAAACGGAAAAGTTACAGAGTAGGGAAGTGGAAAAAAATGTCGGGAGATGGCATTACTCCACCAAGTTCAAGTCTTTGGGCTCCACCAGTGACCTTGGTGCCAAAACCAAATGCTTTCATATGATTTTGTGTGGTCCACTGGAAGCCAGATGATGTAACGAAGAAGGACAGCTTCCCTTTACCACTGATTCAAGACATCTTTGATCAGGTAGGTGCTGCTGGGATTTATACTACCCTAGATGTAAAGAGTGGCTACTGGCAAATTCCAGTTTCTCAGGAAGCTATTCCAAAAACAGCTTTCATTTGTCATAAGGGATTATATAAATTCGGTAGAATGCGTTTTGGTTTAGCTAATGCCCCAGCTCAATTTCAAAGAATCATGGACAAAGTCATATCAGCATTGACAGTTAGATGTGTATTTCTTTGCATAGATGATATTGTTATTAATAGTAAAGATAAAGATACACATGCAACAGATTTGGAAGAGGTATTCCAAAGATTGCAAATTGCTGGACTCAAGGTCAAACCATCCAAGTGAAAACAGAAGTCAAACTTCTTGGTTACATTATAAATCAAGACAGTATTTTTGGCAATCCAGTGAAAGTGGAGGCCATTGTTAAATGGATGCTCCCACTTCTTTGAAAGGAGTTAGATAATTTTTAGGAATCTATAGTTATTATTCCAAAACAGTTTCAAATTATACCAAGATTGCTGCACTTTTATATCAGTTGACAAAGAACCAACCATGTACATTGGGAAAGGATGAGGAACAAAAGTTGCAAAATTTGAAAGAACCTTCACAATCATGGTAGGTCATGGCATATCCACAGATCAATCAGCCATATAAGTTATACACTGACGCTTGTGGTCATGCTGTCAGTGGAATCCTAGTACAGGATGACGAAAAGAGAGTAGAAATGGTCATATAATACATTTCACATCAATTATCAGGAACTCAGTTGAAATAGGCTACTATTGGAAAAGAAGCCTATGCCATAGTTTATTGTGTGTCAAAACTCTGGCCATATTGGGGGGGGGGGGGGAGTGCATAGAGTACACTGACTGTAGACCTGTCAGATCTTTATTTACTAAAGAGATGAGAAATAGCAAAACACAGAGATGGGCCATCCTATTAGCAGAATTTGGTGCTTAAAGTACAGTGCACAAAAGGAAAGAGAAATGTCAGGGCAGATCTTTTGTCTCAAATACAACCAAGGCAAGAGGTCAACACTTTTGATACAGAAGAATAGATTGACCCAGTTACAATACAGGATGATGTAATGGACAGAATTTCATTAGAAGCAGATGAGTTGAATCCAGAAGAAGTTAAACAGAAACAACACAAAGAGTTTCAGAATCTTTTTCAAGAGGCACAAATTGAAAATACTCTCTATGAGGTTTTCGAAGGGTTGTTGTATTCAACCAAACCACCAACTTCAACAGATGCTAGTTATCCGAGGTTAGCTTTGCCACAACAATGCAGGAAAAAGGTGGTAGAATGATGTCATAAACATGTAGGCCATTAGTCAGTGCATAACACATTATATAGGACGAGAGAGGCTTATGTCTGGCCTGGAATGAGGAAAGATATCATAGAACAGCTTAAACACTGTCCAATGTGTACCATACATACTCCTAGGCAAGATCATACTCAGATGGGAGAAATGCCCATTCCAAATTACCCTATGCAGATCATGGTAATGGATCTCATAGGTCCATTTGGTAATATAGACAGATGAAACATGTGTTGTCTGAACATTATAGATCACTATAGTGGTTGGGCAGAAAGTTATCCTTTGCCTTCCAAAACATCATTGGCTATAGAAGAAGCACTTTCAAAGGACTTCTTCCCCAGCCATGACATTCATGAAATAATAATTACAGATCAAGGACAGGAGTTTAATGCCAAAATTCTCAAAGATTATTTAAAGCGATTGGGGGTAGACCATAGAAGAACCACACATTATAATCATCAGGCCAGTTGCAAAGCTGAGAGATTCAACAGAACAAAGAAGGAAATGGTTACAAAACTGGTGAACAAAAATGCAAGGAATTGGGAAGAATAGCTCTCAAATGCATTACTAGCATATAGGAATAGTGTTATTATAAGTACTGGGTATACCCAATTCTACCTGTTATAAAGTTTGAGAGCAAGATTACCTTTAACAAAAATGTGGAGGAAGGGACCTCAAACAATACAAGGACATCTCACTGATTTGTCTGACTCTCACACTAGTGCTAGACTGAATCTAGAAGAGTGTAGAAAATTCAATCAGGAGAGATTGAATCAGAAGGCCAATGCTGGTGATATGCAAGATGATGATACAGTAGTACGCAAGCCTCAGGAATGACTAATGCTGACATCCAGATAGGATTCACAGTATGAAGTCATAAGAGTCAGAGGAGAGGTATGCTGGCTGTGTCAAAAGCAAACTGGAAAACCAAAGTTGTCAACAGGAATAAGATCAAACTGGTTGATCCAAATATGCTGTGGGATTATGTACATCCAAATCCTGTTAGGAACAGTGGAAATACAACAGTTCCACAACCAACAGCTCAGTTTTACCCTGAAGCTCAAGCAGAACAGACTGAGGAAGGTGATGATAAAAGATATTTCAAGTCTGGATTGCGGACAAGTCCACTTTGTGTAATAGAGCCTGGTCAACTTAATGCAGTCAGATGTGACACCATCATGAGGCCGGGTGGTTTACAAATTGGTGCATATGGCCAGATCTGTCAATGTGCAGGAGTACAATTTGCCTTGTTGTTTGACATAAGGGATTGCGGACCTTTGTTGCACATCATGAAGATAACTCAATGGGACCAGAGAGTCCATGAAGGACAGGGAGCCGAGCAGGGCTTGCCACTGTTGTGCTGAGAAGACAGCAAGAGTCAAAGAAGCCGTGAGGAGGGAATCAAGTTTCTCCCACCTGTCCTCAGAGGGGGAAATAGACTTAGGCAACAAGTTTGAAATGGATGCTGAGAAAGATGGAAACCTGCTCTGGCCAAAGAGTGGACTTGCTTTGGTTCACATTCAGGCCCAAGCATCACAAAGAATCAGAATGGTCTGTGAATGATACTGCATCTATTCTGTGGGCCACAGGACTACTGCCACCAACTGGTCTGCGTCCTGAACAGGGACAGGAAAACCAAGAAGGTGTTCAGCATTGACAGGTTTATCACTGAACACCATGTTTTGTCCCACTTGCAGAAAAGGAAAAGGAGAGAATAAAAGCTGGGAGGAGTATATTTCTCACCCCCCCCCCCCCCATGGTGCACTTTGCCTACAGCTTCTAAACTGCCTCTATGAATGCCAATGATTTTGGTTCTGTTGTGGGTGTTGTTGACCATTTGGGGCCGTAGTTAATTGGAAGCCTGTCTTCCTTAACGGGCAGTCAGTAAACATGTCTCAGGAAATTAAAGATGAAAGAACCATCTGTAATTGACTCCCATTGTGTACAAAAAGTGGAAGGGCAGCTGCTGACTTGGCACTCTCAGGAATTTGAAGGCATAGCTGAGGGGAATCCTCAGACTTGGTGGTCCAGCGTACCAGGGTCAGGATCCCTGAGGAACCCACTTTTTGCTTTGCTTCAGTGCTTCCCCTTCTTCGATCACTGCTACTCTTCCTAGAGCATGGGGGCACCACAAACATTATATGTATTGAAGGCCAAGTAGGCATGGTCTAAGCATTACAGTTCAGGGCTCAGATGGCCAAGATTAAAAATTATGGAACAGAGGAGGTCAACACCTTAGTGTGGCTCTGATTTGGGGAGGCAGCTCAAAGGTCCTGTGCCCAGAGAATGACTTCTAACATCCTAATTCCCAAAACAAGTTCTCTAGAAGAGGGGCCCAATTCTGGCTCTGCAGAATGTCTAGTCAGGCAAAAACTGTTCCTCTGCAGCAAACAAGGTTTGATCTTATGTGCCGGCAATTCAGCCCTGGGGGTCATCCTGTTCCAAAGACAAAGCTGCTAATAGTGATGTTGTTGAACAAATCACACACAGTCTTCATGATATACACAGAGACCTTAAGGACATCCTCAAGGGATCTCAAGACAACTAAGGAGACATCCAAACAGGAAGCCATCAAGATGGATGCCGTGGCACCCTGTTCAAGCAGCCTATAAGCCTCAGCAGAGGCAGTGATTGACTTCCAAGCATCCAACTTCCCCAAATCCAAATCCACCACCACTGTCCCTTAATGTCTGGCTTTGGGAGGTGTCCTCCATGTGCAGCTTTGGTGTGGATTGGTCATTCAACTAAGCCACGAAGGATTAAAATGGGATAGATTTTTTGTGACACATATCCAAAAGGGACAAACCCCAAAAGGACATTGCAACAGCCCAAAGCTTCTCTACCTCAGGTGGAACCAAAGCGTGCTCTCCAACTAGGCTCTGAATGAGAAGTTTGATGTGATCAAATCCCTGGAGTGGTGAAACATAGTGGTATGCATGGGTGAAGAAAAATGTGCCCTGCACCCCATGGTAGCCAATAGGGTTGAAAGTTTGGGACACTTGCAGCCTGATGGTTAATGAGTCAACACGGGCTGGGGTCTGCTGACACTTGATGGAGCTCCTCCTCCTTCTCAGTGTGAAAGGCTGAAGACTAAGGACCTGTGAGGGGAGTTGTGAGACCTAGAGCCTCATTTAACAATGCATCAGTATTCGGCAATAGCAGAGGAGGATCTGTCTTCAAGGCAGCAAAGGGATAGCAACAAATTCCTTGGAAGTAGCTGCAGCCTCAAAATGCCACCTTCATCAGCTCAATGCAGGGGGTGCTAGAGAGAAAGGCTTCCACAACACTCAATTCAGGGGACACAGCAGCAAATGACCGAGGAGTCTGCTGGTCGGAGGACACCTTGTGGAGTTGTATGAACTTCTGGATCTCTGTAGGGTTCAAAACAGGACCCACATCAGCTACTGTTGGAGATGTCTGCAGGCAGCTGGAGTGTTGATAGAGTTCAGGGATATCTAGAGCCCCGGAGCCAAGTAAAAGCTGACTCATGACTGAGCAAGCTGCTAGACAGAAAGAGTCTGGTCATGCTTAGTGGCACTGTCAGCAAGTGCAGAAAGGTAAGGTCTCTAACTGCAAGCACTGTTCCTCATGGAGCTCGAGTTCTGCTTGCCTCTCGAGAGAGGAAGGCAAGACACCCAGTTCAAAGGTGGCATTCAGTCAGTTTACCAGCTGCTCACTCTGGGTTGGTCCAAGTGGATGCGTAGGAGGCAATGCCGTCATTGCAGCCTGAGGCTGGAAAGGTGGCACTTGGGTCATAAGAGGGGGCTGCCATAGAAGCCAAAGTCCCACTTATGGTGGAAGACACCAACACAGGATTGGATGCCTTCCTTTTAACTGCAACATACATGGACTTGGGATCTAAGCTCCCAGAACTGGGAGCTCAGGAAGTGCTCCTGGTTTCAGTGGTCCAAAACACTTAGGCATATGATATGAGCACTTTGACCCAAGTGCTCAGAGTGACCAAGGTTCTGGATTATAACCTGAAGGTTTCCATTCTGGTCTCACCAACAAACATGGTTTGGGTGCCAAATGCTCTGACCCAGATCTCAACAGCTTCAACCTGCATTTTGTGCACTCTTTGAAGAGGACTCTGAGGAGACTGAACACGAGGTGGAGATCAGTGCAGAAAATATATCAGCCTGCAACTGCATACTCCAAGCCATAGCCTCAAAGGCATGGGCAAGCCTCAGGTCAGTGGCCAGTATTGCACTGGTCATCTTAGGGTGAGCCAAGTGCTCGTGGCCTCTTGAAGGGGATCTCTAGATACCCTGCATGTGAGTACATCACTTCTTCCCCTTACTCTCACTGGGGGTTTCAGTCATAGAGATGGCAGTCACCTGAGTCTGTGACTGAGCCATGTTGGTTCACCTTTCCTTCTCCAGTGGTGTGGCAGGTAAAGACTCAACAGAGTCAGATTCCAAAGCTTTGCATTTGGCAGCTACAGTGAGTTGCCTATGCCTTCCTCTATGTTTACATTCTGTATGCCTACTTATATATATATACAATGAGTTAGTTCACTGCTTGGGGGGAAATCAAATACCCAATTGCTTGCATAATCCTAAAAATAATGGTGATATAAATCCATATTTCGTACCTGTCCCAGTAGTATGGTCTCTGCTAGGACCAGTGCCCATTGTGTCAGTTCCCCCCATATGTCTGAAAAAGAATATAAACACGACAATGTTCTATATTGGCTCAGAAAACATAACAAAATACATCAGCAAGTTTCTACAAGTTTTTTTTTCTCTTTCCTTTTTTAAAAATTATTAGGGTTATTATGTAAGCCAGAATAATATGTCACTACTCCTTTTATGGTTGAGAATGTCCCAAGAGCAGACGTTTCATTTTTTTTCAGTTGTAATTAAGGTGTGGTGGTCAAAACATAGACTCACTAAAAGCAAGAGGCTATGTCCTAAATGTTCAAATGCTATTCCATCCCTATTATTACCCTTAGAAATTAAGAAGTTATCCAACCAAAATTTCCCTGCATAGACAAACCAGCTGAAGTGAAATCCTCTCTTTAAAGGACCTTGTAAAGAATAACTGCCACCCAGCCAGCATTCTCAATATCATGTCAAAAGTATTTGAAACCATTCTCAATTAACAGATTCATCATTTTTTGTAAACCTGTATTTTCTCTTCATGTTTTTGCATACACACGGCCAAATCTGAAGTCCAAATAGTTCAGAAAACCATTACCCACCTTCAAAAAATTCCAAATCAACATTGACAACAAAGACAAACATTATAAAAGGGAGTGATTTAGTATTACCAAAACATCAATATATTGCTTTCAATACCAATGTGAAGAACAAACTTCACTGCTGACTTGAAACAGATATTCACATTAAAAAAGCAACTGGTAGTTTAAACCCATGCTCTCAATTTTGAGATATTCTCCCTTAACTGCAGCCTTTCCTTCTCTAAACACATAGGCACTACCTCTTGAAACCCAAATATATAAATTGTGCCAAGGACAAAAAAACGACATGATATGTCTGCCAATCTATGGCATTCCAGACTTGTCTGTCAGCAGTGCTGACAGCAATAAAAGAAAATAGACATATTTTTTTTTTGGTGCCAATTTTGAATCTACAGTATTACAAACATGCTTTACCTCCATTACAACCATCAGTAGGGTAATACAGCCCACAGCACAAGATAACCAACAAAAAATATTAAATAGTTCAGGTAACCACCCCCCCCCCCCTCCATTCATTCGCACATACCAAAAAAAAACACAATTAAATTCTGCAAAAGGCAGAATTTATCTCTCATCACCATTGTGAAAAATAGATTTTACTGCGGACTTTAGACAGCTGGTGGCTGGGAATTGGTTCTTTCATCCTTGGCACACATCTCGGTTACCAAAAATTAATTATTACTTTCCCCAAAACATATAGGCCTACACACTTAAAGGACATGTTTATTGCTTGTGCCAAAAACAAAAGAGACACTGTAGGCCTGCGATTTTTGTAGTTCCTGACTAAGTCTTGTGAAGCAATGTAAGATGCCCTTTTACAAAAAAAAAAAACATTTTGCCATACTCTTGCCAATTCCAGTTTATTTAAAACAAATACCAAAGAGTGAGAATCGAAACTATTTGTAGTCGCTCTACCTACATTTACGGGGATGGTGGATGCTGGGTGTGGCTGGAACAGTAGATCACAAGGCAATAGGTTTGGTTATGGTATTATGAATCTCTGGCAAGCAAATAAATTTTCCATTGATGATATATGCTGGATATGGATCAATAATATCTAAAAGCTGAAACTATTCCATAGTTTGCTACAATTTGAAATATATCAGGATAATACTGCCACAATGGCTGGTATTAGATGCTGAACTGATATCCCCCATCCCCCATTAATGAGTTAGCAGTGATAGTGATATACATATCATAATTTTCGTATACAAATTGCATGAATCTAGCCATAAAATATTTTCAAAAATTGAAACTTCACTAAAATATTTATGAAATTTTACCAACATATTCAAATATTGGGTTAAAATTAATGGTGGGCTTTGTTGTTTCATTGGTGGTCATATGGGTTCATTTTCTGCCAGTCCAAGTGAAAATCATTAGGTGAGAAAGGATAATGATGTGCCCCTGGTCAGAGCAAAATTTATACACCTGCTGATAGTTTAGATCTAAATGTTGTTCTGTGTTTCAATTATAGTCAATTAACGAGCTGGGAATTATATGACAAAAATCCTTCCACGCTTTTTTTCTGTCATTCATATGTGTTAAATGCAGTTCACCTAATCTTAAAACAACAAAAATACTGATTCTTAGACTGATACATGCAAATATGTAAAATAGAAGGGTTTATAACGATAGCCCGTGTTCTACCGGAAACGATATTGGCATTATTTGATAATAAGCACAGAATTTATTTTCATCTGGAAAAATCAGGGTAGCAAACATGTCGAAAGGGATTAGATCGGAGCCCAGCTTGCACTGTGCCTTTGTCGAATATTGATTGGAAAGGCTGAGTACTAATGGGTTTGTGAAAACCAAGTTCCTATGAACAACTTTGTCATCGATAACATGGGATACAGATTTCGTCTTCTTTTTTAAACAAAACCTTCCAATTATCTAGACAAACAATTCAGAAATATTACTGTCACTTTTATCCTTCTCGAGATCCGACGAATGTAAGCTATATCTGGAAAGACATGTAATTAGCTAAGAGCTAAGTTAAGACGAGATCGCACACCTGAATCTGTGGTGATATATATTTCAAGGGAAAGGTAAAATGGAAAATGCAAAAATGGTCTTGACAAAGTAACACAGCGGGTTAATGTATACAAGAGTGGCTGCAAACAATTAAAGAGAGCAAAAGCCAAAGATAATATTATTTAGGAAA
Organism: Hermodice carunculata; assembly: GCA_964020975.1. NCBI lineage: Eukaryota > Metazoa > Annelida > Polychaeta > Eunicida > Amphinomidae > Hermodice > Hermodice carunculata. The sequence goes on from OZ026621.1 coordinate 41,862,798, forward strand.
CGGCAAGTGCGAAAAAGATTTACTCCAGATCTATGCCTCCAGTACAACCTGGAAAACCTTATGAAATAGCTCTGATCAATTTCAGAACGTGTTCATACTTTCCTGAATTTACCACTAAGAAACACTTATTCAGACACTCGCCAAACAGATAGTTGGTTCAATTACCTAATCCCTTAAGGATAATGTGGTTACGTGCTCAATAATAACTCTCAAAGGAAAATGACAGCTAGAAGCAATCTTGGTGACAACTATGGCGTGAAATAAATATAAATGTTAACACATCGAAGACGTTGTTGATCAAAAGAAATGATTTTAATATAGATTTTATACAAGTTAAACCTCACAGAAAGTTATAAAGGTCCTAGAAAAGAGTTAAATACAAAAGCAGCATTGACTCGTTTTAAAAGGTCACGTGATATCATGATACATATTAACATAATTTGGGAAAGATATGTGACTGAAGTGCATCGACCTGCGATTTATACCCTCCTTCCAATTGTTAACCACTTTTAAAATGCAATTGAATTTGCAGACAATTTGGTACATCTTCCCATAATTTACAACTGTCATAACATATCAATGTGTAGTGCTGAAAAAACTTCAAAGAAGCGTCGATCATATTGCAATTTTTTTATCAATGAAAAAAGTCAGCAAAAATGATGATTTGCACACACAAAAAAACATGGACAGAGCGGTCAGTAGCGAAAAAATGAAAATAGAAAAAAAAAAGCAAAAACAAAAAAATATACCAAGTCCAACACAGAGATCATGACCAATTTAGTTATGATGACTTGAATCGCTACAGTGCGACGACTGTAACAAATTTTCAGGATTGAACCTAGTAAAGGTTTACATGAACATATCGGGCATGTCTATATATAAGGTGTATAAGGTATAAAACTAATGTAAAAGGTGGATTTCATGGGATGCTAACTGATCTGGCTGTGCTGTCCCTACCCATCTTTGAATAAATTGTATTTCGTGTACCAGGTGCTGGTACATTGGCAGAGATAGACAGGGCAGGTCTTCAGACAGCATGAAAAAGGGATTATTTATCAAATGAAGGAAATGCACGTGGTGCTTAAGTCTTATAGGTGTGGTTTGAACTTGTCACAAGCAACCAGATTTCAGGTCCTCAGAGATTAGCTGTATCTTATAATTTGTCAAGATCCGGCGTGCGTCAATACGTGACTTGACCTGGGTCTGGTTTGTCCATTGCAAATGCGATTTTGAAATAGGTTTGATGCTTCAAATATAACGGAAAATGTAAATATTGCCTATAAATATTCAATAGTACAGAAACACATGACCCACATTCATAAATTCCAAACCCAACAATGACAGCAAAAAGATTCCAGAGTTACCAAAGCATTAAATTCATCTGCCAATACCAATGCAAAGAAACAAGTTTCTCTCCTGACTTGAGAC
>OZ026621.1:41869225-41874225 GCA_964020975.1 Hermodice carunculata
CCTATTGCCATTTTTACCTACCATTGACTTGAATAAAACACTGCAACCTTTATCAAAACCCTGGTAACATATGTTTCCAAGATTGTATTTCGTATGTATGAATTTTAATGGAAAGGTCCAAATTACTATCTATAGGGATAATTTATATGAAATAATCCATATTAACATGTCACCAGTATGCCATGCACGAATTTTAATCTGTCTTACATTCCCTATACATGACGCCTACATACAGGTAGCATGCAATATGTGAATAGTGTAATATATCGGCATGGGACATGCATGGAACCACAATTCCACATATATTTATCGTCTTTCTGACACTTAATCCAGATGTATTAGAAATAAAGCTTCCATGTTATTTGTGCATGGCTTTATGGCTTTTTGCTATGCGTTACTATAAGAGCATGTTGATAAACGGAGATTGTTGCCATTTGTACCAATTTCGTTGTCTGTATGTTCTTTGTAATATTTAGCTTTTGATATCATAATTATGCTTCTCTACTCTTCATTTGGACAAAAAAGTATATCAACATACAACATTTCATAATGGTACTAGCTCATTTTGACTTCGATTCAAGTCAAACAATACAATATGTGCACTTCTGATGAAACTGCATTTTCACTGCGCTGAACTTATACTATACTGCACGCAGAGACAAAATCAGTTTTATCTTTAGTCAATGGGCATGGAATGGCTAATCAGCCTATGACACTCTTGACAGATACCTCATTCCAATGTATGTCCACCAGCCTGTCCATAAGGTTCCTTGCAGTACTTCTCAGCATGATTTACGCTATCCTCTGAGGTGTCTGCGAGTTATATTCGTTGCAGATACCATGAGAGCACGACTGACGGAGACTCCTGATATTCTGCACCTGTACTACAGGCTTCTAAAGGATCAAATCATCCAAAATTTGGCTTAATGTGTACATTTAGCGTACCTTCCTACATTTTATTCACTAGTCGAAGCAGAACTGAAGGATAGTTAACTAGGCAGTAGAAAAAGAGTTGAACAAAAAGACACATACATGGGTCAATGGGGATAAATAAGAGAGAAGTGTGCATGGATATAATTATGATGGATGGACATATTGATAGAGGCAAACATAAAAGCATATCCACAATGATGAATTTAAATTTCTCTATAAAACTAAAACCTTATATCCCATTTTGTTATTCATATATGCCAATTTATATTTTCCTAAAGGCCAGGCAATGAAAAGGCAAATCAAGTATCGATTAAAATGCGGCCATTTAAAGCTCAACTCTGTCAGAAGCGATCACGTTTTAAGTCGATCTATGTAAATCATACCAGTCTGAATTACCATTTGGTCCCAGATTCACATTCCCCATACGAAGAGCTTTCAATCACGCGCCAGTATGCCTATAGTTCCAGAGTGAACACCCCAGGTCAACAGCATTTCTTTGCACGCATTGAGCGCACTGTGCTCAATGCAAGCCGATAAAAGCTGTTGACACAGTTCAAAATTTGGCCCTGAAAGGGCTTAATATCACAGAGTATATATAATTTTACGATAGAAATATTAAAAGTCGTTTATTTTGTTGTGCATCTATATGGGAAATAAATGCCACTTAACATAATCATAAAACACCCAATTCTGGAATATTACATTGATATTATTAAGCAAATGATGCAGCACGTGCTTCACGAACATTATTACTCCCCAAGACATATACATTGGGGATAAATGATGCAAAGTGGTCCGAAAGATATGGCGTGACGTGCACGCTTTGTGCATTATTTACACACAAAACACTGACAAAATTGAAGTTTTATCCTTTACACCCCCTTGAAATTTCAATGAAATATTATTTTGTTTAGATCAAGATCAATTACAGCCCATGTCTTCACCAACAAAAAAGAGGAAAAATACTAAAACCAAAACAAAAACAAATAGTAGAGACACGAAATTATCGGCCCACTGTACTTTTCTTTCTTTCTTTTTTTTTGGAGGGGGGGGCGGTGTTTTGTTTTGTTTTGTTTTTATTTTTGTTTTTTGTTTTTTGTTTTTTTTTTGTTGTTGTTTTTTTTCTTTGTTTGTTTGTTTGCTTTTTTTTTGTTTTGTTTTGTTTTTGTTTGTTTGTTTTTTCTTCTTACACGATTTAACAAGATGATAATAGCATTTGGTACATAAGGAGGTCTTACATTGTAACACCTGGCAGAATATCCTGGATATGACAATTACTCACGTGACTCCAATTAAAATCATTTACTCATTCCAGTCTTAACCTTCATAAATGTGGCTGGTGGATAAATTACCAAATTCCGTGTGTGTACCATGGAATACGGTAGTGCATCAAAACATGTACACCCCAATCAGCGAACCACATCTTAATAATCCTTGAGAATTTGATTTTATGATAAGTCCTTATCTAGGAGCACCTCTATTGGCACATCACTTGTGGCCATCTTACTTAACTAACAGTGACAAGACTTAACAGAATCCATCTGCTACCCACACCCAACCTTTTCACTGATTATATCCCATTTTGTGTCTGTCCTGGGACGAAAAAAAAAGAAGAAAATAGCTATTTTCACAATCCAGAATGTGTCCCAAACATAGTGAGCAAATGCAATGAATCAAAACAACAAGAATAAACTGCCAGTTATTATTTGACGGCCTGGCGCAAGCAATATAATGCGGTCTTACGTATGACTGCACCACTAAGTAATGTGATGCAGGGTACAAAATCATACAGGTTTTTTATGTGATATTTTTGCACACATTTGAGAGGCCTGTCCTCGTTATTGCTGTATGAAGCCTGCGCAACACTGCCTTTTTCGTACCATTTAGGCAATAAGCGACTGGCTTTTTCTCATCTGAACGCCCTTATGGAATATATCTGTCACTTTTAAGTCATGCATCTTTTATAATAAAACGTTTGTTTATAGCCAACATGTCCAATTCTAATTGATGCAAAACATTCAGGGTTGTGATAAACACTTTGCAGAACCAATAGCTATTTGATTGTTTTCTGGTGGTTTTATCGATTCAACTGCAGCTTGTATATTACAGAAATTAACATGTTGCAGATATAGACACAACTTCCCGGTGGTTCAGTACAGAGCCCTTTCTAAAATGTGTGAGCTGAGTAATTAAAAATGCAATAAAAATGTAACTTGGGCATCATTTGGTATACGACCAATTAGAATTGAACACTATAGGGGGTTTATTACCCCCCCCCCCCAAAAAAAAATAATGATAATAATAATAATAAAAAAAAAAAGATGACGTCTGATAATTTGTAAAAACCTCCCTGAATAACTATATAATGATCTTAATTTCTGCAGTATTTAAGGCACTTATGTAACTGTCTTTCATGTCGAATCGAATACTTAATATGCAGACAGTCCCAACTGTGGAACACGTACAGATAAACGACCGAACACATCATGATATGACATAGGTTAATGGATTGTTAAGAAATCATGTAACCATCCAGAGATTAATGTAACAAACAGTGTAATATATTGCTAAAAATATGCTCTACAATGCAACAATGACGACACTGCGGGATCACAAACTGTTTTTGCACATATTGAATAAACGACATTTTACATCGATTTTTTATGATTTGTCAATGACAGCCTTTCAGTGCATCACCTGACACGAAATCATGACGTCCATGCACAATTAAACTACAGTTTAAATGAACATGATATATCATACAAATGGCAATTATATTGATAGTCACCTGAGTAAATTCTTTCTCTGTACAAAAAAATGTGCTAACAGCTTTAACAGTTAATTAATGTGGTTAAGTGAAAGCCTGGAGATTTCTTAAAATATTCTGAAAACTTCTTGTTTTGGCTGGATACATTTTAATACATTTAAACACATGGAAGACATTATACAAATACTGAATGGCAGACAGTTTAATATAAAGTTCCACAGGACCACAAAATGTCATGCTGGGCGAAGTTTTGAAAGTTCGATAAAACTTCATATTGGACGACCTGCCATCCAGTACTGGTTATATTCTGCAATTTAAGAAATTATATACCTTGATCCAGCAATTATGAATAACAGAGTCAGCACTTATTGATGTCCAGTGGACTGAAATATGCCTAGCACATCGATCTGAAATTTGTGGTGCGATACGTATATACCAAGAAAGAATATGCACCTCGATATTTGAGCTTTGTGAGTATCATCAAACAAATATGTCAGTTAGTCAATTTTCCATATCTAATCTGCTACCAATGTTCATGTCAGGTAAATTTCTAGGCATAGTTCAATGTGGTCCTCTAATTCATCCTAAAAATCGCAGTTCCTTTATTTGGTAAAACAATTTTTGGTTACAACAGAGACATTTAACTGCATGTGCTAATTAAAATATGTTGGCACCAAGGACTATTTAATGGGACCGGTTCCATTACATTTACATTGAATTTATCTAAATCCCACATGTATTCTTGTGGGAGTAGAATTACAGTTCTATTGACACATTAGTGACATAAAATGTTCATGGAATAGGGGTTATCTTGGTTGGTTTAATTTTTTGACACAAAGCCTTTGTTTCCCTTGATACATGTTTGTGACGCCCAGCAATCAATACCTTTTCAGGGCAGTTGGGTCAGCAAAGCCCATGACATTACAATGAACCTCAAAGGTCCACCCTTCATATAGGGACAATTTTGTTTTTTTGAATTATCATCTTCTAATGTACCTTAAGTGAACATTATAATCTTTTACATGCAACCAGGTGTGTGTGACAAAATAAAAGTTTAATGCTTGATTTGGCAACAAATAGAGAGGTTTAATTTATGTTTGTTGGTTCCCCATGTTATTGTATGGAAAAAAGTGTGGGTCATGGAAAGTGACCCCGCGATGAGGGCGGACAACCATGAACAGGATGGGCAGCACCACCTTTAGGGGAATTTAAAACTAACCCAGATTTAGACTATTCCATAAGGCTAAACATTTGTGCCCTGACAATAACTCTTGGGTGTGGGGGTGGCTGGGTTATGCAA
>OZ026621.1:41879225-41881725 GCA_964020975.1 Hermodice carunculata
TATACATGCTTCAGCTGGGATAGAATTGAAAAATAATAGATGTCCACTTAATGTCACCTCTAGGCAAGGTATAGACGTAGGGTGAGATTGCGAATATGGAAGTCTCATTGAAGTCAAGCTGTGACAAGAAAAAAAATGTCATAGGATGACCCAAAGTGACTTTATATGACGTTTGTTTATCGATGAAAAACATTCACGTGGGAAAGACGTGGTTTACTTGTGATTGATGACATCACATGAATTCCAATAGAATATGATGTCTTCTTCAAGACACCAGGTCAAGTGTACTGAAGTTAAGTGGGCCAGTGATTGTATCCTTTTGCTCCAACAATGCAGTTATGCCATGCAGAATCCACGAGCAAATAATTACACTATTCTTGCTGTAGTATCGTTGGTGTATGTCTATTTAAGGGGTGACATTAATACCAGAACATAAATGAGCTTTCTAGATGCGCAACAGGTATCAGGAGATGGGCCAGCGTAAACATAATTCCATGCAGCGCGGATAGACGATGACACGAACAGCTACCAATTGCGGTCAAATTGTGGCAGAGCTATACCTGATCATAAGGCAACTGTTATTAACACTCTAGCTGGAGTCGTTGTAGCATTTCACCTATATTCCCGGCTCAGTCATATGTCTCATGTGTCAAATAATGATGTGGCTTTAAGAGGATGTTCATTTACTAAAATAGCCCCCTTTTGGGTCCATAAATGTTTAATGACAAATTTGCTGCCTTTAATGCAACAAATAGTATTTTGTTTCCACATTCATGTTACAAGTACCCGAATGACCGATTTTGAAACGAAACGGACGTTTTGAGACAATTTGTTGTGTAATTTTTGTTTATATAGAAAGTGCTACGTACTATAACACTTCCAGCACAAAATTGCATCAGCTGGGCAGAGACCAATAGTATTGTGCACAATATTGAAGAAAATTCGTATCCTGATTTACTAAAAACAAACTATGCTATAAATGGAAGAACAAAAAGCTTATTGCTGCACAGAGCACTGGAGCTAAAATTTAAATTTTGTCTATGGGGTTGGGGTCCAAACCACAAGTGTGTTGTCTGGATTGCGGCTAAAGGGTTTTTTGGTGTTTTTTTTTCTTTTCTGGGGAGGTAAGTCCCCTACGCCTCTCTCTCTCTCACCCCCTACCCCTGAATAAAAAAAAAAATAAATAAAAAATAAATGAATGAATGAATAAATAAATAAATAAATAAATAAATAAATAAATAAATAAATAAATAAATAAATAAATAAAAAAATAAATAAATGAATGAATGAATGAATGAATGAATAAATAAATAAATAAATAAATAAATAAATTTTAAAAAAAAACAACAACAACAACAAAAAAAAAAAAAACAAACAAACAAACAAAAAAAAAACTGGGCTATAAAATTCAAAGCCATTCAGAGCATCAACTATAAGCCATAATACCCAACGATCATGGATTCTAGATTATCTCTAATGGTTTTCACCGTGTGCTTGTCTATTCTATGCCCAATATTTATATTTCAATCCCTTGGCGTACACGTTTGTTGACATATAGCACTTACCTATTCTTATACTCACAGCTCTCCGCTTGTAATATATCCAATGAATCAACTTATTATTATTATTATTATTATTATTATTATTATTATTATTATTATTATTATTATTATTATTATTATTATTATTATTATTATTATTATTATCATTATTATTATTATTATTATTATTATTTATATTATTATTATTATTATTATTATTATTATTCTGTTTGCTGGATAAAAATCATTTTTTCCCTAAGTAATCGGCCAACTGGTCGTCAAATTTCTGTTTGAACACTTTTAGGCTTCTGCAGATCCTAACCAGTTTAACAAGCAATGCTGTATTTTTTCAACTTTTGTCCTTTTTATTCTATTCTATTATGTATTATTATTACTTTATTACTTATTTTTCTTCCCCCCCCCCTTTATTTTGGGGGGGGGGGGTAAACTTCTTATCATTTTACTCTAGTGCTTATCGGGCAAGATGTTCCAGTTGGTTTATATGTACATCAGTGTTGGTTGCAATGGTAACATTCTACCTCTCCACAACAATTGCCTAGATGCAATTCAAACCTAATGAGCGTAGATCTTCACTGAGTTTATTCAAATTGTCAAACTGCTAGGTCGATTGTTTTGATGTGACACACCAGAATATGATAACCAAGCATAAACAGTGTATGCGTGAGTAACGTAGACCTCAATCCCAATGTCTCAGAACCACTTTCTAAATTTTAGGGCTCCCTTGACAATGCTTCAATGTGGGCCAGGTATAAATAGTACATGAGTCATTTTGATTGGGTCACTTGTTTTAACTCTCAGTTCAAAATGCCTCTAATGACAAAGTACTATGCAAGAACTGCTCATAATTAAAAGAAGGATTTTAGATTCATGTTCCTTTTCAAACAGACAGCTGATTCAAGTACCTGCATGCCTATTGTGGCATAGAATGTAGTAATTAA